>NW_021011537.1:0-71907 GCF_003987935.1 Bombyx mandarina
AAAGGCCATCGAGGAATCCCTAATAAAAGTAATATTTATCATGAATGTTCTACTTTTTGTATTAAAAGATGGAAGCAAGGTAAACTGGTACCGACTGAGACATATTTAGAACACAAGGAGAAAGTTTTAGAGCTATGGCCCTTGCCACCAGGATGGGAAGAAGTGTTTGATGAAGGTTATGGTCAACATTATTTTTGGAATGTGCACACTAATCTGGTTTCGTGGATACCACCCGGACATCCCCGTGCTGTGCCTACGGAATCTGCCGCACAATTGCGCGAAGAACGTCTGATGAAAGAAGGCGACGAAAGTGATGAAAGCAGTGAGGCCTCGGATCAGGAAGTTCCGCAGATTCAAAAAGATAAGAAACCTGATCGCCGAGAAAGAGAAAAGGAACATTCACATCATAGAGACAAAAAAAGGCTCAGGGTCAAAGATAATGACTTGGATCCAATGGACCCAGCATCTTACTCTGATGTACCTAGAGGTAATTGGACATCAGGTTTAGATACACATTCTAAAACAGGTGTAGATACCACAGCCTCTGGTTCACTCTATCAAATGAGGCCCTATCCAGCACCTGGAGCAATACTTGCAGCTAATGCAAAACAACATTCTCCACCACCTTCACCATAAGACTTTCATTAGATTGTTTGCTATTATAATACGTAAACTCAGACCTGGCAGTTTTCTTTACATTAACCAAATTAAATGAAATGGTTAGCTGCACTTGTTGTTCTTAATGAATTTGATATGTAACATGTTTAATTTCTAAATGGGTAGAGCATGTAACCTACCCATTTGCAAGTCTTTTTAGCCTTCTCTGACATTTCTGAAGTTTTATGTATTTCTGCACGAAAGTATGCGAAGTAACAATTTTTTTTTTACAAAAATTCTATTTTTATTGCCCTTGTATGTAGAAGCTCTTGCTTACTAATAAGTACTCTCAACAAACCTTTTTTGAATGCCTGGCAAAAAACAATATTTTATAAATAGGTAATAATAGACTTAGATATCTCATAATTCCAGATTTAGGTGTCAGTGAAATCAGATGCACATAATTTACAAAACAAAGTAAAAAAAAAAATTTTTATTGAAATTATGGTATTTTATTTAAACTTTTCCCATTGTTATTCCACAAATAATATGTTTTATGGACAGAATACAAACTGCATTCCCAAACACACCATTAACTGATGTTAGGCAGCAGTGTCTTTGATTGTTCCGGTTGATATTCACAGTGTAGGTACATATTTTTTATCAAATATCCAAACATGATGGATATATGCATTAATGACAAATTCAAGATGTGTAGACAGTTGAGCATACAGCCCATCTGCTGGTGAGTGGCTACCATCGCTCTTGGATGCACCGCCAGGAACACAAGACAGGCTGTTGCCTATCACTGATTATTCTCCACAAACGTCATTTGAAGTTGGAGTAAATTATAAGTTTTAACATACAGACAATCAATTAAGTAAATGTGCTCTCACAGTGTAATATCTTCCCACTGCTATATGAAATATAACTAGGTTTTCGTACACAAATTATAAGAGTTATTTAATAGGTAGAAATAATGAAATAAAATTCGTTGTGCAATTTTTTACATATATGTATAACACTTTAGTTACAATACAAAGTCATGTAAAAATGCAAGATATTTTATGTGATATTGTAAGAATGTTTCATTTTCAGAACAATCCCATTTTTATGCTTACATTGAAAAAAAAAACAATTCATTTTGAGACTACACCATTTAAACAAAATATAACATTTCTTACAAACTAAGAATTTCCATTTACTTGTTTGGTATCTAATGAATACCTGAGAGTAAATCTTCAGATGTGATTATTCCAACAGGTAGGACAGCAGAGGAAACTAAAAAAAAACAACATGATTAGATTCTACCTAGAGGTTTGTTNGCTTACATTGAAAAAAAAAACAATTCATTTTGAGACTACACCATTTAAACAAAATATAACATTTCTTACAAACTAAGAATTTCCATTTACTTGTTTGGTATCTAATGAATACCTGAGAGTAAATCTTCAGATGTGATTATTCCAACAGGTAGGACAGCAGAGGAAACTAAAAAAAAACAACATGATTAGATTCTACCTAGAGGTTTGTTCTGGTGCTAAACTGCTGCTGATAATGTTTTGAGAGGATGTCGTTTTGAAGTCGTCGTGGCCTAAAGGATAAGACGTCCGGTGCATTCGTGTTGAGCCATGCACCGGTGTTCGAATCCCGCAGGCGGGTACCAATTTTTCTAATGAAATACGTACTTAACAAATGTTCACGATTGACTTCCACGGTGAAGGAATAACATCGTGTAATGAAAATGAAACCCGCAAAATTATAATTTGTGTAATTACTGTTGGTGGGACCTCTTGTGAGTCCGCACGGGTAGGTACCACCACCCTGCCTATTTCTGCCGTGAAGCAGTAATGCGTTTCGGTTTGAAGGGTGGGGCATTTACGTTGTAGATGTCTATGGGCCAGTATCTATCTATCAGTTTATATCCAGTAACCACTTAACACCACGTGGGCTGTGAGCTCGTCCACCCACCTAAGCAATAAAAAAAAAAAGTTAATGAACAGCTTTCCATCCAACCCAGCATGGATTGAAAAGCCTTAGTGCTTGTTCACGTAGTAACGCGCGGACGCGGCGGCGGGTGCGGGCGCGGTAGACGTAGCGAGTTCGTGTTCACATTGGCTGCTAGGCGTTTGCGCGACTGTGACTGTTTCAGAGATTGAAAACTTGGACGACGATCTTTTATTTTTAACCAAAAATTCATACCTAAAGTGGGAGATGATAACAATTAGAATCGGTATGCATGAAATTAATAAAGAAAGAGAACGGTATTGTGAATTTCATACTTTATTCATATTTCTTCTGTATTGAAAGACATATCATTTCTAGCGATAAGTTCAAACTGATTGAACTTACCCGACGTCGCGAGTGAATCGCGCGCAAGTCACTAGCTTGCCCGCTACTTAGACCACGCGTGCGTTTCGTACGTGAACTCTTATATTACGCCATATGTTTATTTCGTGACCGCACCCGCGAGTCAACGTGAACAAGCACCTAGTGTTGTGCGTAACTTATAGCAGTATGCACTATCTTATGTAAACATACACTGTAGATGTTTATATATGTTAAGTGGTTCAACGGACACATTCAAGTCTATTCTACCATCCTTGTATTTAGGTGCATTGTGTGATAACTATTTCCACCTATGTAGACTTTTTCTTCTTTTTATGATATTGGTTGCAACAGAAATATTTCAATAATGTACAAAAAAAGTTAAAAAAACATGGCTGTTACCTGATCTGACGACTACAACGTAGGGGGAGATGTCGAGCATTCGAGATACAAGCCCTAAGCTGGGTTTGTTCGATAAGTCTACCTTGTAATACTTTTTCACTAAGAATTTGTCCAACGGATCTGATGTTTTGGCAAGCATATTTGATAACTTCTTGCGTACATTGTCAGCAGTTAATAGACCAACTAATGACCTAAAACCACGAAAATAATAATTATTTTAAAAACTAATAACATGTTTATTGACGAGCAAATGATAAAAATATTTGCTTATCAGCTAACACTTTTACTTTAGCACATTCTTTTATTGATCGTTTTCCAGTAAAATTTGTTCAAGAAAAATCCAAACAACATAAACATACAATACAAGACAAACAATCAAAAGCAACATTAGGTTTATTAACAATTAATTTTATATTTTCCTACATTCTATTGAATTTAACATCTTTCAGTCAAATGATTATGTCAAGATGTCAAGAAAGAAATCAATGATTTTTTCTAAATCACGTACATACATACCCATTATCATCTGTGACATTTAGTAGTGGTGTAGGATTTCCTTTCAGTGCTGCAATTGCATACGCAGTCGTGCTATAATGCGATATACTTTTTGTTGATCGAACCATATCTTGCGTTAAATGTTTATCCCACCATCTAGGGAACACATAATATCAAAATAGTTTTATCTATTCTGAAAACAATTCTTACACAATTATTTTAAAATTAAATTAAACATGTGCAACACGCAAGGTTACGCATGCATCTGGGTTTTGATAAACAATGAATCTGCATTTAAGTTCGAAGACACTAATTATGAAACAAAATAATGTAGGTTTTATAAATGTCCTGTTTGTTTCTCGAGCTCGCGGAAATGATTTCGATTAATTGAAATCACCAATAAAAATATGAGGATCTCAATTTATTTTTTCTTTAAATTCGATATATTTTTTAAATAAAATACATTATAATAATATGTAGATAAAGCTAAAGAAGTGGTCACACAAAAAATATTTAACTTGGATTTAGTAGTAAATAAACTAGCTTTAATGATAATGTTATGGAGACCATAGACGATGACTTATTGGTAAGTATATTTTAATTACTTAGCCGTCAATGATTACACAGGATACAAAAAAAAATCTTTTGTTTTTTAATTACGTACTCACAATAATTTATCGTTTTTAATCAAAGGTTTGAAGTTACGGGCTTCCATCCATTGATCTGATATGAATTTGGTCATATAGTTTCGAATGCTGTCCGGTAATAGCACCACACACTTCTGTCCTTCTTTAAGGGATTTGGCGGCTTGTATGGCGCCCCACATCGCCGCGCCGCTGCTGCCACCTTAATTAAAAAATAACGAAGAACTCTAAATTTAAACGAGGGCTAAAATATAATAATAATTTTCATCGTATTTGCTATTAAAGTAAACCATAGTAATTAATTACTTTGAAACTGTTTTATTTATTCATTGCAACTAATTACGTCAAAATATTCAATTCGCGTGCAACTAAAGAGGCAATTACATAACATACGTACAGGCTGCTTATAATGTGGTAGATATTGCTTTATTCACATTTGTGTATCGATTGTGCAAGAACAATTGATGACACGTTAACAACATAAACAACAATAATCAACGACCATCACCTTCATTTATAAATTGTACACATGCGAGCATTTATTATGTATTCCACGCGAATTGATTCATATTAACATTTAAATTGCTTAACAAGTTAATGATTTAATTATTCTGTATGACACAAGAAAGGCAATAATTAATTGAATATGCAATTTCGAAAAGGGCACATGTCGCATATTTTTTCAAATAGGTACGTTTTTTCATATACATGTAGTTTTGAGGCTTCTCTACACCCATTTTATAATAATTCCAGTAATTTTCAATTGCTAATTAACACTAAAGTATATCTCAAAAGTTAATAATTTAAATTTTACACTGCTTTAGAAATTCATCAGTTTTTTTCATTTCCTGACCATTTTACATTTTCACAGATGTGCCCTTTTCAAAATTGCATATTTAATTATTATTGCATAGGCGGGTAAACGCGCTCACAGGCCATCTGATGTTCAGTGGTTATCAGAGCTGTTACAATAGAAATATCGTCACCCAACTTCAGACACGTGGTCGTATCGTATAGGGCTGTCACATCTGTCAAAATGAAACGCATGACTGCTTAGCGCCCGGACTGAAAAGGGTGGTGGTATCCACCCGTGCGAGTTTACAATACGTCTTATCACCACTTGATTTTTAGTACACGATATAATTTTTTTTTTTTTTAAATCGTTCATGAACATCTGATAAGTATGTATCTTCTTAGAAAAATCACCGGCTGATTTAAAGACCATGCCACTTCAATGGGATCAATGCACAAAATCCATAGCTTTTTTTTTGGCTTACTTTTAATGGCTTAACCAGGGGGGAAAGTATTGGGCGATATTATATAATGGTCAAGGAAGGAATTCGTGAACACGTGCTAAATCTATTTCATCATGGAAATTAGTTTGAGCAAGCGGTATTTTGTACACCGCGCATCATGCATATCCTTTAGGCCACACAATTTCATTGTGCAGTACCGTAGGTTTCGTGGAGTCGGAGTGGTAGAGCTCGATGGGGTTTAGTCGGTAGTCGGTTTTGCGGGGCGGGTCCTGCGTGGTAGACGCCGCGCAGCGCCTCGCGCGCCTTTCTCAAGGCGTAGTCTCCCGGTAGAAATTGGAAGAAGAGGAGGACTTTGGTCTTCCTCTTCTCCCTCTTCTTCTCTGGAGGCGCCGGAGTCCGACATAACCCGGTCTATTACCCAAAACTAGATACTAGTTGATGGGATAGTGGATAATAAAGGTGAAAACAGTTTTCTAATACCGGTAACACTCTCAAGGTAACTCTTCTTTGTATTACTTTAAATAAGATAGAACCAAGGAACATCCCTGGAATCTACAATTTTTTTTGTAACGCTTTGTTTCTCTCTCTCTCTCTCTCTTATATTTATGAATTCACTTCTTGTAAATGTAACCGTTCTTGTTTAATATATTTTATACAAAATCTTACCGCATAGAAGCCCTTCATCTTTGATGAGTCTGCGAGCAATGTCCAAAGAGTTTTTGTCATCACTTTTCACCCATTTGTCGACGACGGTTCTGTCGAGTGTGCCCGGCAAGAAATCGTAACCAATACCTTCAACCTTAAAATCGATAACATTTATCAAATTAATCCTTCGTTCAGTTACGTATAACAAGAGTATGCGACTTTATGTAGGTACTGGCGGTTTGTAATTTGTTAAGTTCATAATAATTCCTGATAAAAGTTTAAAGTAAATGTCTGGAAAGGTTAAAATGATACAAAATATTTTTAATAAAAATATTTTCCCTGAAGCAGAGTAGAAGTAATTAAGTTTTTTTTTATGTGATCCAACTGAGATTTCTATATCATGGCATCGCCTTGACGGCATTTTCGTGTTATCAACGGACTACGAATCGATCAGGGGGCCGAAGTTCATGTACGCTCATATATATTAATAACGCAAAAAAAACCCGCAAAGCTTTTCAACAAAAAGGTCAATAGTGAACAGTGATAAGTTGTTTTGAATTACATCATGTTTTGCAATAATTCGCCCTTCGCTATCAGACAAGCAGTAATAATCATCTCCTTGAATAAGAACAAACAGCCAGTGAAATGTTAGTTTATATTGAATTTTTACACGAGCCCTCTAGAACCGAGGTGATTTCTGGGGTATTATGTATCATGATGACTTAGGCATATACATATAATACTATATAGGCGTGTTGAGTGTTAATGTCTATTCGTATGTACCTACTGGATTTTAAATTTATAGATTTTAAGATAATATGAATCTTATTTCTCTGAAGTACAATGATATTAATGAAGTTAAAGTCTCAAAATAATTCTGGCTAACCTACCCTTCTAATCGGNATTTCTGGGGTATTATGTATCATGATGACTTAGGCATATACATATAATACTATATAGGCGTGTTGAGTGTTAATGTCTATTCGTATGTACCTACTGGATTTTAAATTTATAGATTTTAAGATAATATGAATCTTATTTCTCTGAAGTACAATGATATTAATGAAGTTAAAGTCTCAAAATAATTCTGGCTAACCTACCCTTCTAATCGGAAAGGATGTCTGCTGCGTCACAAAAAAAAGATAGGGGTAGGCTACTCGTGCGTGCTCTCAATACATTCTTATTACCTACCATTAATTACGCAAATTTTCATTCTGTTTGTTTGATTTTTAATATGTTACAAGATTACTTTCTTAGAAGACATTCGGGTTAGAAATAATTTTTAAAGATATTTAACAGATACCTACTATAGATTTAGAAGAATTAGTAATTTTCCCTTGAATTTGAAATAGTGAGTTTGGACGTGGTTTCCAGATAAAAGCTACTACATATTAGTAAGTTTTATGTGATTTATTGAAGTCAATTAAAGATAAAATAAATTTTAATTTTATGTAATACAGGAAATCGGAGACGCGCGCTATTTTAGTTACGCGCTATAGTTGCGTCATTATTTTTCTTGTTATCATTTATAATTTATATACGACTTTGCTTACTTAACGCATCTTATCATATATTGTAATCAAAGGCTATCTTGAATTTTCTATTGGTTATTATAATGATTGAGTGGTTTATGAAAATTGTAAAGTAGGTATTCGATACGTCGGATTTTTTGTTTTTATTGTTTATATGGATGGACGAGTTCACGACCCACCTGGTGTTAAGTGGTTACTGGAGCCCATAGACATCTACAACGTAAATACCACCACCCACCTTGAGATATGATTTCTAAGGTATCTTTTTTTTTTTTACATACAAAACCGAAACGCATTACTGCTTCACGGCAGAAACAGGCAGGGTGATGGTACCTACCCGTGCGGACTCAAATGGCGTCCTACCACTAGAAATTACGCAAATTATAATTTTGCAGATTTGATTTTCATTACACGATGGTACTGAAATAATATAATGACAATAAAACATGCGAAATTAAACCGTAATAGTAGTTTTAATCATGTCTACTCGAGAAAACACCGACGAAAATACTAATTTATGAATATGAATAAGCGTGGCCCGCGTGAAATAATTTGAATGTGTGTTAATTTACGTGGCTATATAAGGCTCAATATCCGTCCGACGAACCATCTTCATCGTCATATTCTTTCCTTTACTCAGGGACCTTTCCAGTTTTGCACGGAGGTATAGTTGGTCTCGCGGTTTTAACCGGAGACAATTTGCTAACACTAGCCCTAGTCAGTGCAGTGCTTCGCAGAATCTACCACCGGTTAGAAATCGCGATCCACTGAGATCTGGCGAGAAACTCAGTGGGCTGTATCTGAGGGTTAGTTAACTCGCGGAGCCCTTCGTCGCAAACAACGGGTTCGACGAGAACGGTGACCTGTGCCTTACCTAAAACAACCGATAGTGCATCATGTTTCGGACGACGGCCGTTTTGCCTTGATCGGATATGTAACTAACAGCGGCCACGATAAGAGGTTTAGCGTTTCGGCGTGCTTTGTCAAAGTAGCGTTCTGACGCTACCTCAAGATCCTTACGTATCGGTCCTAGATTTAGATCGTCGTGAAGGTCGATATTCCTCACGTAGCCGTCACCAACAACTTGTTGATTATATTAAAGACTGACTAAACAGAAACTGTCGCAATAACGCAACTGTTGTAACATGACAACAGTGAATATTATTGTTGTAACTTTTGTTTCTTCACATTATATCGAACGCATCGAACGTGCCCAGATTTGTTTAATTTCAATCTAATCTGTGTGATAATGAAGACAATTTTATTGATAAGCAACTGACAAAGTATGTACGTACGGTAATAGCTTATTTTAAGATTGCAGAATAACACTAACGTTTTTGATATCCTAAGAAGTTTCCTACATTACTTTATAGACTAGGGCAATAATATATTTTTTCATATAAAATGTTTTTTTTTTAAAAAGCAAACCAATTAATTTTAAATGAAAATTTTGAAGATGCGCCACGAGGGCATATCAATGTTACTAACACTCGCAAAGTTCACTAGTGAGATGTTTTAGTTAGTTCTCTGGCAGACCCGTACTTTAATGGCGATTATGTTATTTTATCTATACTATAATTAATATTATAAAGAGGAAACATTTGTTTGTTTGTTTGTTTCGAATAGGCTCCGAAACTACTGGACCGATTTGAAAAATTCTTTTTCCATTAGAAGCCGACATTGTCCCTGATGAACATAGGCTACGTTTTTTTTTTTTTTTTTTTTTGTTTTCATGTGTGTTTTAATGTTTCAGAAGCGAAGCGAGGGCAGGTCGCTAGTAATATATATTTGTTTAATTTCATTATTCGACTTTATATAGAAGCTAATAATAATTGTTTACACAGAATTGTAGCTCAAAGATGCCCAAAGTGATCATTTCTCATAAACTCATACATTCAAATTGTTGAAATTCTGAAATGTTTAAAAAATTAAATGAATTGAATTGTTGAAAAAAATTTCATAATTGTTGTTTAAATATTATGTACATACATATTGATGTATGTAAATAATATTTAACGCCAGATTTTCATAAGACATCTTGGATCTAAACAAAATCGATAAATATGACAAGCGGCTTACAAGATAAGAAAAATTATAGAAATATGTAATATTATATATTGCTGATGTCTTAAGAAAAAAAAACAATTAATAATTATTTGCGTTTTTAATAAAACGACTAGTTGTGAAGGTTGTAGTGCTGAGCTGAAAATCAGATATTCAAGTAGGTATTTCTTTGGAAAAGATTACATAATATTTTTATATTACGTAAAAAAATACATACTATAATTAAAACTAGGTTTAAGGTTTAATCCTGCATTTTTTTTAAATTGTCATTATATTACTTCCGGCGTTTCGAATTATTTAGTTATCGTGGTCACTTTAGTTGTATACGACTCCCGAAAACCGAAGAAAATGTCTACTATACATATATCTAAACCATACATCACAGTACTACATAGTTTTTTATTCTGTTTTAAATTGATTGGTATGATTTAAAATCGTTTACCTCATAAACTTGTACGTCAGATTTATTCAATACTTCAGGCTCGGCGAGTATGGATCCGTAAGGGTCGACCCCAACAATGACGCAGTCGGGACAGCGCTCTTTGATCTTGTGCCCGACGCCGGAGATGGTGCCGCTGGTTCCGGCGCCGATCACCACCATGTCCACGGCGTCGTCCAGCGCCCAAAGGATCTCCTCCGCGGTGCCGTCGTAATGAGCCAATGGATTGCACGGGTTGTTGTACTGTGGGCAGATAATGATTCGTCATAATAAGATAGTGTGTGGCATTGGTATTTAACACATGCTTGAATGTCACTTACGACATTTTTAAGATAAGCTTGTATAAATAAAAGTTCCGAACTTTCGGACCGTCGTTTGTCGACGTCGCCCAAAACACGTCATTACGGATCCTCGCGATCCATTAACAGTGCTTTTAGGTACCACAAGCACCGGTCACCGCCCTCGTCGAACCTCGACGAAGGGCTCGACGAGCGAATTAACTCATAGACACAGCCCACTGAGTTTCTCGCGGGATCTTCTCAATGGGTCACGTTTCCGATCCGGTGGTAGATTCTGCGTAGCACTGCTCTTGCTAGGGCCAGTGTTAGCAACACTTCCGGTTTGAGCCCCGTGAGCTCATCTACATGTTAGGGTGAAGCTGAAAAAGCCTCTCAAGGCTATTAGCATAGGTAGGAAAAAAAAATCGGACCGTCGGTCTAGCGAGCAATATCCGGTAGTAGATTCACCTTTTTTCCCCCCTACCTATTGTGTCTCCTACCTATGCTGATAGCCTTGAGAGGCTATTTCAGCGTACCCTAGCTTGTGTAGGTGAGCTCGCGGGGCTCAAACCGGAGAATTGCTAACACCGCCCTAGCAAGAGCAGTGCTTCGCAGAATCTACCACCGGATCGGAACGCGACCCACTGAGAAGATCCGGCGAGAAACTCAGTGGGCTGTGTTGATGGGTTGATTCCTCGTCGAGCCCTTCGTCGCAAGCGACGGTTCGACGAGGGACGGTGACTTGGTGCTTGTGATTGCCTAAAAAGCACCGCTTAGCTGGATCAGGGCAGGATCGGCAGACGTGCTTTAGGGCAACGTCGACGTGTTTACCAAACGGTCTACAGGATCGGGTATGTAGTTTCCGGCGGCCACGACAAGAGGGTTCTCATGTCGTGCCGCCTTCTCAAAGTGGCGCAGCGATGCCGACTGTAGATACTTACTGACGGGGTCGAGCTCCAGGTCATCGTGGAGGTCCACGTTCCTCTGGAACCATGGTGCTCCGACGGCTATCCTGCAGAATCGGGATTGTATTACCTGAAGGGGTTTCAAGTTGGTGCGGGCCGCGTGAGCGAACACTACGCTTGCATACGTCATGACGGGGCGTATGCAAGTTTTGTAGAGGGTTACCTTGTTACGGAGGGACAGTTTGCTTCGTCTACAAAGCATTGGGTAGAGTCGTCCTAGTATAAACGCGGCGCGATCGCGTACCGTTTTTACGTGGGGACGGAATGTCATCCCTCTGTCGAGGGTGACGCCTAGGTATTTGACATTCGGGGCCCACGGTATGGGCTGGTCAAAGAGAGTGATGGGGCTGACGGCGGAGGTGTTTACGCGCCTATTGGGGAGTGGGGTGCTCGAAGTGGTATTCGGAGGGCGACCCCTTTTGAATAGCACCGCTGTGCTTTTCGTGGGGTTAATGTCTATTCGCCACTTCCGGAACCACTGTCCCATGGTGGTTACTGCGGTCTGGAGTCGCCGATGAAGCAACGACATCTTCCTACACGAGTAGTAGATAGCCGTGTCATCGGCGAAGAGCGCTAGATGGGTCTCCGGAGACCGGGGTATATCGTTGATATACAAACTAAATAGTAACGGGGATACCTATTGTAGTAACCTCGATGTTACTAGACTCGCAGAACGAGTACGTGAGCTCACGGGGCACCAGCCTGAGGGTCTAGATTCAGCGAAAAACTGCTCTTGCTAGTTTTAGCAAACTCTCTCAAGCGCCTGCTTACCACATCGGCGAAGCTGAAATATTCCCACGAGGCTATCACCGATTAAGAAGAAAAAATATATTCGCGCAATCGCACAGACGTTCCTATTTCATTTCTTATGTAACACCAGTTACATTATCGTCATTGTTAGTGATACCATGTATATCAAACTACATTATTTCTAAAAAATATTAAACATTTAAGTTAGAAATCACGAATTTCAACTACAAATTCTGTTCTGTCCTATATTATCAGAGGATTTCGTAGAGTTCAAAAGATCTGCGTGTGGAGATAATTTTGATAACTGGATGTTCGAGGTTATGAAAACAACGTGACCCGTTGCTATCATGGGTTAACTGCATACAAACGAGATATAGAACCCGGCAACGTGTAGGAATGTCAAATCGAATGCGATTAAAAAAAGGGTTGTTACCATAGACCTATATAGGTTGTTACGCAATACGACTTTATTTGACATTAAAGTTTGGTCTCGTTTATGGTTATTTTAAAGGAACATTTTAGTACTATAATAAAATATGAGAATTATATTATATCGCACATACGGTGGGATAACGTCACCTATGCAAATTATGTAATTTTTCAGGAGCAACGTTGAAAAATTCAACATCTTATTATATAATTCTTATATAGTCAATTCTCGAGGAGCTAAACGTCAAGAACCGTCTATCTACAATCTGTATGCAGCGTCTCCTCAAGTACTTCGGACACGTGGCCCGACAAAATCCTGAGAACTTGGAAAAATTAATAGTTGTAGGTGACGTGGAAGGAAAGAGAAGTCGAGGAAGATTGCCAACCAGGTGGACGGACATTATCAAGGAGGCCAAAAACACCAGCGTCCCGGGCGCCATTAAGCAGGCCGAATGCAGGCAGCATTGGAGGAAGCTGGTGCAAAAACTGGACCAAGGTCACGTCCCTCAGTAATGAGGAAACGACAGAGAAGAAGAAGAAGAATATAGTTCTGCTGGACTATAGAAATCAAATGGTAATATTTAAACTTCATCAGTAAAAGCAAACATCTCTCTCGTCTCACTAATAACAATTAAAAAATGTCTTTTCTTATACTCTGACTTTATAACACCGTATGTGCGATATAATACCTTATCCGAATCGCACGGATACGTACCGATTTTTGAAGTACGAGCCAGTAACAGAACAAACCTTTAGTGAGTCTCCACCGGTGGATAATATAAGTTCTTATTAAATGATCTGTCGTGTTAAATGAGCTTAAAGCTTAAATAAGCACGTTAATCAAGCTATTCAAGTTTTACCAAGTAGAATAGCTCAATCAATACGTAACCTGTAGGTACATTTGAATACTGTTCGGTGCTGTTCAATTTCAACGATTTAAAAAAAAATGTTCTTAAACAACAATTTCGAAAAGGGCACATCTCTGCGAATGTAAAATGTTTAGGAAATGAAAAAAAAACTGATTATTTTCTAAAGCAGTGTAAAATTTAAAATATTAAATTTTGTGATATATTTTAGTGTTAATTAAGAATTGAAAATTACTGGAATTATTATAAAATGGGTGTAGGTAAGCCTCAAAACTACATGTATATGAAAAAACGTATTTGACAAAATATGCGACATGTGCCCTTTTCGAAATTGCATATTCATTTGTTTTTTGTACTTTTCTGTTAGGCGGACGCGAATTAGTTTAGGTTAGTACATTAATTGGCAATTTTTCGCTTGCTTCCGGCTAAAGGAAATGTATATTTTTTTTGTTTAGATAGGTGGACGAGCTCACGGCCCAACTATTGTTAAGTGGTTACCGGAGACCATAAAAATCAACAACATAAATGACAGGGAGATAAAGAGTTTTAAGTCTCAGTTTTGCAGTACAATGGCTAAGGCTCACCCTTGAAATAAAACGGGTTACTGCTTCGCGACCGAAATAAGTAGCCTACTTATGGTGGTACCCACCCGTGCGGGCTCACAAGATGCCCTGCAACTAGTATTACGCAGGTTTGATTTTTATCATAAGTTGTTATGTTATTCGTTTATCGTGGAAGTGATTTGTGAACATATGTTTTACTGGTGGTAGACGTCTTGTGAGTCCCTACGGGTAGGTACCACCACCCCGCCTATTTCTGCCGTGAAGCAGTAATGCGTTTTGGCTTGAAGGGTGGGGCAGCCGTTAGGTAGGTGGCGGTATTGACGTTGTAGATATCTATGGGCTCCAGTAACCACTTAACACCAGGTGGGCTGTGAGCTCGTCCACTCATCTAAGCAATAAAAAAATATGACATAGGAAATGGAAACATGATTTAACTTACTTGATCGAGAATAATGGCGTCCGGTATCTCTTTAGCGAGTCGATGCGCAACCATGATGTTGCTCTCTGGTGAGTCCCAGGCAGCTTCAGTTGGCGTGCGGATTATTTCAGCACCCAATGCGACAAGTGTGTTTACTTTTTCATCTGACATTTTCTCAGGCAACACTATAATGCACCTGTACCCTAAATGATAAATTCAATTTTATTGGAGGTAATACAAATAAGTATTTCTTCATTTAAATATTTCTATTATTTAATAATATATCTATATAGTTTTAATTCAAAATAGATACTGTAAGTTTTTTCGTTTTTTCTTTATTTTAGTAAAAAAGATATTCAAAATCTCATTTTTAGTACCTCTGACAGCAGCGGCAAGTGCCAGTCCGATTCCTGTGTTACCAGATGTGGGTTCTACTATGACTGACTTGCCAGGCTTCAAAATACCCTTCTGTTCTGCATCCAGAAACATGCGGTAAGCTATGCGGTCTTTGACGGATCCTCCAGGGTTGAGGAACTCGCATTTTGCATCTTAAATGTGGGAGTTTAATTTTTGTTTACAATAATTCAAACCAGGACATTAATCCATTAAATCTATACATATAAATAAAATTAGAGTGTCTGTTTGTCATTTTGAAATAACCGCTTTTTACTACATGCATATGATATATACGGTATACCGGTATATATACGGTACATACACCAAAATAATTTTTACAGTTTCTATCTGTATGTCTATCTGTTTGTTCCAGCTAATCTCTGGAACGGCTGGACCGATTTTGATGAGACTTTCACTAATAGGTAGCTGATGATATAAGGAGTAACTTAGGCTTACTTTATTTAGACTAGCTTCGCCCCGCGGCGTCACCCGCAGTTATTGTCTTACCGTGCCGCCTATTAATAATAAAATTTTATGTTTCCGAAGCGAAGCGAGGGCGGGTTGCTAGTTAATATATAATTTCAGTGAATATTTGAAAAAATATACAATAAGCATTGGTTTGCCCTCAATCTATTGTTGAATATAATATTTATCTTGATTGCTCATTCAAATGGCATCACATTTTCATTTGTTAGTTATCTCTTTGTAATATATTTATACTCTGTTAGCAGAGATCAACTGATAAGGTTGAATTGAATTAGGACAAATTTACTATTCATATAAACTAAACTATTACTTATTAAAGTAAACTATTAAGTGCATGACATGCTCAATGCTGCAATATAAAACGTTATTTCGTTAGATAGACATTTTTACTTTTAATTTATAAAATTAAATAATTAATTAATTAAATTAATATATCAGTATTTAACATTTGAGGCTATCACAGTAGTGGCGTACATTTTATTTTCAAATTATTACAGTTTAAAAATTTGCTTCCATAGCTGATTACTGATTTTCTAGTTTTGGGTCTATCACTACCCGTTAGAAGCAGACAGTAAGTTTTATAGATTTAATATAAACTTTATCAGCATGGCTCAATGTCGTGCTGACCCTGCTCAATAAGAAGGATAACTTTCTTGGCAGTTCAAAATTAAGAAAAGAAAAAAAAGTGAACATAAGCAAAGGAAGTATAATTTTTTTAACTTACACATTTCACATTTCAATCCTTCATCTTTAGGTAATTTGGATAGCTTCACCAGTGGTGTGTTTCCGATTACATTCAAAATATCTGAATGTACTTTCTGATTTCGATCCCTCAAAAATAATTGAACATTATTAATTGATTTGGTATAAAATCAGTGCCAAATAAAATATGTACATTTTTAACAAAAAAAATCAATAAAAAATCATTATTTAAACCGTTAAATCACAGATAAAAATTGTAGTACTGGTAATTTTAAAAAATATTAAATTATAGTCATGATCTTCACACTACTTCCAATGTAATATAATTAAAAAGCAGCCGAATTATAGCAGATTATCATAATTAGATCACATCCAAAATATTATGTACGTTTCCAATTTCCGTATTTAGGAAAAAGACGTAAAGGCTACTTTTAGTATAAGCCTTTAAGAACAGTTCCTTAACAACAAGTTTAACAGTGATATTTTCATTACAATACATTGTTTGTTAAGTTTATATTTAAAAAAATGTTAGGTTAAATTAGTTAGTGGCATTTGTGAATATTTTCTTATAAAGAAATTCAGTTTTCATAAGAGTGAGAACTCTGCATACTTACAGTGCCCTTACAATGTGAGGCATGTCCTTTAGTGTAAAGAATTTTCTCGCAGAGTTCGATGTGCCATTTTTAGCATCCACATGGTTCGACATGTTGCTGTTTATCGTTTTTATTGCTTGTATTTAAAATTCACAATTCACTATTGTATCAATTTACACAGCTAGCTTTTCAATTTAACTTTTTTATTTTATTTAACCGACGTCTTGATAGAAAATACAGTTCTAATTAAACTAAAATTAAATCGAGCGGTATAAATTATTCTTTTGCAGTAATTCACAGTGCGTCAAGGTGCTCTAACCAGGGAGTATATAATAACTATGTTTCCTCTTGAATGAAAGGAATTTAACTAAAAGACAAATTAATTGAAGTTGGATATTTATAATATTGTGTATGAGTTGTAAGATATGTATAGGCACCTACCTACCTAGTTGTATCTACAAAAATAAACTGAACTGACAAGTGACATTTGACAGTTAAGATATTTCTTTTTTGGTTTGTCTTATTTAAATGGCAAAGGAAAATATTCCTATATACGTAGTCCTTTTTTACTTTCTTAATTTTTGCACGATTGTGTCAATGATCTTGCAATTGTTTTGAGACACGTCATCAAAATCTGAATTGTGTTATATAATAGCCCGTCATACTACGTGAGCACTAAGCTACAGAACTAGGCAAAATGGTTGTACCAATCGTGTACGCTATAACTGCTATAAGCCTGTAAACTATACTTTTTTGTCTAGGTATCTTTAAATACTGGTGATAGCACCTCTTGTGAGTCTACACGGGTAGGTACCACCACCTCACCTATTTCTACCGTGAAGCAGTAATGCGTTTCGGTTTGAAGGGTGGGGCAGCCGTTGTAACTATACTGAGACCTTAGAACTCATATCTCAAAGTGGGTCGCAGCATTTACGTTGTAGATGTCTATGGGCTCCAGTAACCACCTAAAACCAGGTGGGCTGTGAGNTGATAGCACCTCTTGTGAGTCTACACGGGTAGGTACCACCACCTCACCTATTTCTACCGTGAAGCAGTAATGCGTTTCGGTTTGAAGGGTGGGGCAGCCGTTGTAACTATACTGAGACCTTAGAACTCATATCTCAAAGTGGGTCGCAGCATTTACGTTGTAGATGTCTATGGGCTCCAGTAACCACCTAAAACCAGGTGGGCTGTGAGTTCGACTACCCATCTAAGCAACAAAAAAAAATCTGCTTACATTTGTTTATTAGTAGAACCAAATTTCTCATGGTATAGGGAACGCTAGTTTGAGCTACTCTAATCACATTTTACACAGAAATTGTGTGTAAAGTGTGATTTCCTATTTATTATTTAAATATTTATTTATGAGACTTACAAAACCTATTGACCATTTCGCATCATTATCATCATCAGCCTATATCTCTCTACTGCTAGTAGTAGGCCTCTCCCATAGTCTGTTACAATTAAATGGTCCACCGCCTTCCGCATTCAATATTTTCCCGCATATCGCCGTAAGTCATTGGTCCACCGGGCAAGGGGACGCCCAACGTTGCATCTACCGGCACGCGGTCTCCAGTCCAGAACGTGTCTGCTCCATCAGCTATCGGTTCGGCGACACGTATGTGCGGTCTAGTGCTTTGGTTCTTCAACGGATTTTTTCATTTCTCCTTCGATCCATCAAAGAAACTCCAAGAACACTGAGCGACTTTGCATTTACAGATCAGACCTTCGGTCAATGTCCACGTTTCAGCGCCATATGTCATGACCCGTAGTTTCACAATCAGGATGAAGTTAAATTCACAAGCCTATGTATTTGTTTTAAAAGTTAATTTTCAAGAAAATACAAAAACAGAAAAAAATATAATATCACTTTTTTTTCCTTAAAGACATCAGAATATCATTTAGTTTACATGGCTCACCAGTTCATGCCGTACTTTTCGTCTATAAACATATCTGGACAGCCCAGTAGCAACTAAATGCAGTATTGCCATATTTGGTTAATTTTGTCCGGTCCGGTTAGGTCAGGTCATTATTCTACCTGTATCGCGTTCCGACCCGGCAGCCTGGTTCTGGCCCAGCGAGGTATCCCGGAACACCAGCGGCATCGCCCGGGCGGCCTGGTAGGGCCGCCGTACCGCGAAGACCGACGTTGTTGGTCGTCGACTATCGCCTCGACGACCCGTCGGTCGGGCGTCCTCGGGGTGGCGCCGCGTGTCTGGTTGTAGTGTTGACCGCGGGAACCGCCCTACTCTGACCGGGTTTTGACACCGGACGGAAATCGGACGTCGGGTGTAATAGTACAGGGGAGTCATTTAGTGAGTGGGCTCTAAAATTCCTTGGGGCCGCGGTCTGCTCTCAACACCTGCAGATCGTTGAGTCCCACATACCCCGCGCGCCCCCTAGGCGCGGGGACCTCGTAGGAGGTTCGGCTCCAGGGCCGAAAAAAAAAGGTCAGTATTCTACCTGCTGTTGAGTTGTCACTATCAATTATGTTACAAGATGGTTCCTAAGGAACGTGGATCTCCATGATGACCTGGAACTTGCATCAGTCAGTAAGTATCTACAGTCGGCATCATTGCGCCACTTCGAGAAGACGGCACGACATGAAAACCCTCTTGTCGTGGCCGCCGGAAATTACATACCCGACCCTGTGGACCGAATGGTAAACAGTCGACGTTGCCCTAAGCACGTCTGCCTCCTCCCGATCCAGTAACGGTGCTTTTAGGTATCACAAGCACCAATCACCGTCCCCGTCGAAGCCGTCGCTTGCGACGAAGGGCTCGACGAGTGAATCAACACATAGACACAGCCCACTGAGTTTCTCGCCGGATCTTCTCAGTGGGTCGCGTTTCCGATCAGGTGGTAGAAAAATTTTTTTTACAAGGGATGATAGAAGCATAGCCGTCCGCGGGTTTCCATAGATAATACACTTAAGGCGATCCGCCCAGGTGTCTCCTTAAGCTACGTTTGCAGTTTTGTTTGAAGATTTTTGCCTTGGTTTTGAAGAAAGAGTAACACAGCGTTAGTGAAAGAAAATTACATTCCGGCGCCGGACAATTGCTAGCAAATATTATTTTAGAAAAGTTACGGTTGACGAGTATTATGTTCCATTAGCGGATGGCGCGACCCTAAAAAGGAGGTTTAGTTCAATTTGAACATCTCCTTGCAGAACTTTGTATGCGGAACATACAGTTCAGAACACAGGGTATAACGAAACATTAATATGAAAAGAAACAAAATCTGTCTGTAGAACTTCTGTGAATTCAGAATTATTAACGGCCTTTTTCTGTATTAGTCAAACAGAAGTGGCTGGTACCTGGGAACTCCAGCACAAAGGTGGGACTAGTTCTTCACACATACAATTTCTGGCACATTCGGAGTTTAACAGAGTGCAATTACCGTCTAATAAGTCTAATTGGATTGCTGAACCCCATTGTCATGTCTTTTCTCCCTGTTCACGTCCTTTTAGGACAGCCCAAGAAACATTTAGATTAGGTCGATTGGAGCCCGTGATGCTGTAATGGTACGAAGAAGCTGCGGTTTTGTGCCTCTCAATTTTTTAGAAGTTTTGATTTTGAAGAAACTGATATGGATAAAGGTTACGCAGAATCTCTCTTTGTAAATGATTTAAAACGTTCTAGAAGTATGTTTTGGAATTTATTTTTCCGAAATCCCCCAAAAGTGATTCATAATAAAACGTTTATAGAAGGTAAAAACAAATATTTATTAATAAGTCATTTAAAATTATCAAACGTTCTTATTCAAAATTAGTTATCTAAGCTTTATAAGTTCGTTATAATAAAAATCCAAGAGCGTTATAACAGTCATTCACAATCGTTCAGTAGATGTAAATAATCCATGGGAAATTATTGGAAATACAGAATTTTACTAATCGTTCGATAGGCTTAGGAAATAAAAAGAAACACATATTATTAAACCATAAAGCTCCAATAGCTCATTATGAATAAGACCGCAAAAGCATAATATCCGAATATTTTCAAACATAAGATTCGAAAAGTACGATTCGAAATTCAAGTTTAAATGTAAGGTTTATATTCGTACTATTAAATAATTAGTATAAAAATCTATGTACCCATACATAAGGCTTAGATTTTCCATAGTTATTATGCCTTAATTCTTGGAAGAAGTTCGTAAGTTATGTTACATAGATGATTTAATTTTTTTCATAACTTAATCGTTACGGATTGTTTGACTCTTAAAAGGAGACAGACTTATTGTTCGCAATGCTTAATTCGACTAAGGCCAGAAAATAACCATTTAATTAAAAAAATATTTTTTTCATAGTAGGTAAGCCTGTATGAAAATTATCGTGATAAGTTTTGTGGAGTTTTTCTTAATTATCGATTCATATTTCGCTAAGAAATGAATCGCCTTAAAGTCCTTAAATTCCTATTTATAGTTTGTCCTGGTGTTCCAGTATATATTCCATCACATGCTCTGTTGTTACGATTCCCTTCGGTATATATCCTGAAAAAACAAAACGAAACACAAAACATTTTTATAAACAGTTTTTTTTTGCTTTATTGTACAAAAACACAACAAAATTGTTTTCATCGCCAGTGGTCTTAGTTTCAAATGAAAAATTACAGTCTACGCATTAGCGCCATGGCGGCCTGACATCGTTCAGAAATTCATATTTTTGACTCAGAGCTCTGCTGTTAAATGCTTTCGAATCAGTAAAGTTGTAACAATACAACAATGAGTTTTTTTATTTTTTATTTATTGCTTAGATGGGTGAACGAGCTCACGGCCCACCTGGTGTTAAGTGGTTACTGGAGCTCATAGACATCCACAACGTAAATGCGCCACCCACCTTGAGATATAAGTTCTAAGGTCTCAAGTATAGTTACAACGGCTGCCCCACCCTTCAAACCGAAACGCATTACTGCTTCACGGCAGAAATAGGCAGGGTGGTGGTACCTACCCGCGCGGACTCTCAAGAGGTCCTACCACCAGTAAAAAGTCGTTGAATATGAATATACGCAGGTTTCTATCAAGCTAAACTCTGCCTAAGAACCAAATTAACGAAACTGTTTATAATTATCTAATTGACAATCAAATAATTGACAATTTGTTTATAATTATCAATTTGATCGAACCTTAAACAATGCTAATGAAATAAAAACTAACATCTATTTATGGTCTTACGAATAATAAAACTATCTATAACAAAAATAGTAGTTTGATCAGATAACAATCAAACCAGAAATAAATCGTAAATAAAATAGTCACTGCTACAATACATACATATTATGTGCTAATAATATCATAAGCGCAGGTAGAGCTTGTGAAAATTAAACTAGAACCGATTAAGAATGTTCATATATTGGTTCTTACCTTTAAACTGTTTTTTATTACTGTTTTCATAATAGGCTTCAACGATTATAACAAACGGAGCAATGTCTAATATTCTCGAAGCTAACCCCACAGTTGGGTTTCCTCGGTTTTCCACTATTTTATAATACGTCTTGATAAGGTGTCGATTCACGGGCTCATTAAAATCGATACGGCCCGCTTTCTTTGGATTTGTGGCTTCGGATCTCAAACTATCCTTTGTAAGTACGCCTTTAAAGAACCTAGAATCGAACGTAGGTTTAAAGGAATGTAGTATATTTGTTTATGACTCACGTAAAGCCTTGTGATATTTATTGGAGAAGCATAACGATGGAATTATTTGTAAAGAAAAAGACATACAAATTTATAATATATATGATGATATGATTTTCGTGATGAATTATTTTAAGAATTTATCATAGATAGAATTTTATAGATAGAATTAAAACCGAATACAATTTGAAACGTTTTAGTTACATATCAGAGTATTATGTGTTTTTGGAAGTTCAAACATACCCTTCGTCGTTTACCACTAAAGCAACATTATTTTCAGATCCCATTGCGGCCAGTGCCTCTATACATGTATTGTTTTCTAGTAATCGAGGCACTGTTCTATTTAAGGTCAAGTTTGATATACATCTGTTCCACCACCTGAAAGATAGTATATTTTTTTTATAAATAACGATTTGTCGAATCTAATAATATCGATAATAATCTCAAAAATATTTGTAGATAATGTGTAGTTGATGCGTTGATAAAAAATCGGATACTCTTAGTGGGTCGAGATTCTGGTTCTAGTGGTAGATTATGTGTTCCGGTTTGTAGAAACTTACATCTGAGCATTTAGGATAAAACGTGCTATATGTTCCATTGTGTGGAATGTTACAATCGATCGGAAAATACAGATTAACAAGAGAAAAGTTTACTTATTGATTCTGACCTGGAGAACAAAGGACAAACAAATATCAGCATTTTCTGGTGCAAACTATTTGCAGATTTGCGGTGCAAAATAATAATACGTTCAGATTTAAAGAAGTAATACTGAGGATGCTTTCTTGAACTATGGAAACATAGATCATACTAAATGGAATCTACATGCGAATTAAGGTTATGATTTTAGTGTACGCTAACTATCAGACTGGACGAGTAAAGATCGTACGTAATATATGTATTATTAAGATATCTTGGTAATTCATACAAAAATTCACGTTCTGGTGGCTCTTTGAAGAGGTGCGCTTCCATCCATTGGTCGCATACAAATTTAGTCATATAATTCCGAATACCGTCAGGCAGAATGACAACCACACGTTTCCCAGCTCCAAAGTTGAGTTTTTTTGCAGCCCTTATAGCAGAAATCATGGCCGCTCCGCTACTACCGCCTGGGGATTACCGAATGCATTTTAAAATAGTTAAATTGGCATTGAGACGCATACTAGGTTAATTTCGTTGTCTATTATAAACAATAAATAACAAATACCTAAACAAATACCTAATCACGCTTATTAAATGCTAATCTGTAAGATAAATGATGTAGATAGATTTAAAATATTTCGATATCAATTTTAAAAGTTTTTAGTTCTTATAATTGTAATTAAATATGTATACAATGATACGGTGCCCGGTACTTTGACTTTCACTTTGAGATGTCTACGGGCTCCTGTTTAGCCGCTCAACACCAGATGGTCCATGAGTTCATTCACCCAAATCACTGCATTGAATCAGATTGAAACTTCCTGTATTTCTGAATTGTATTGCTCATACCGGATGTTATGTCAGATATCACAACTATCCAATTTTTGGTAATTTGTAAATGGTCTATTTAGATTGCATGATAATATAAGTACCTACAATATATATTTTTTATTATTAAATATCTATTCTGTATTCGTGCGTGCAATATAAAGGGGTATTCATCTATTATAAATAAACCTGCTTTGAAACCTTGTCAGTGAAGTCGGGTTAACATTGCTTGAATGTACATACATAGATGCGAATAAGGGCTATAGTTGCATGTCGATACCAAATGCATGTTCATAGCCGTGTACTTTAACATGCAACATTGTTGTGGTTCCGTAATGTATTCTAGTCACAGAATCACAATAAATACTTTGTCACAGCTTATTTGTGGCAGGCATCCGACTTAACAATGTATTGTAAGTTCAATGAATTGGCTTGAATCAACATTCGAGCCAAGCTCTCGGTGTGAGACACCAAATAGGTATTTTAATGGTGACGCGACGGTACGAAAGAAATTTCTTACACATCATTTAAGCTTTTTGTTTGGCTCTTATAATATTTTAGTGATTTTTTAATTTATTTTTACACGAGACAGGACAGTAAATTCTTAGTTGAAAACGGTAGATAATTTTAAAACGTCATGCTCATTATTATTCGTATGAAACGATTTAGAAATCATGAAATGAGATGTATATTATGTACTAGATGATGTAATTAATACCGGTTGCTATTACCACTACGAAATTGTACTTTGGTATTTAATTAGAGTAGATTGTAAATATTGATAAAAGGTCTTTACGAATGAAATTGCCGTTTTACAATACTGGCCATTTGAAAGGTAAGTTCTAAATTCTAAATATTTCAATGATCAAAGGCATTGAAAAATTATCGCTGCGCTGGCATAGTTGCATCGATACCATTGGTGCGCATTTTGATCAATAGAAATAAAAAAACATTTAAACTTTAACTTTATCTATACTAAATAGGCATTTTGTATGTAAAGACCTAATTCATTAGAAACAAATAAATAGATTTTTATAAAGTGGTTTAATTATATTGTCGTACAAGGATCACTCCTAACGGAGATCAATAATTTTTTCTTTTCCTTCTACATCTGACTAATATTGTTTATTTGAAATAAAACTATGGTATTTTAAAAATAACCATCGAACGCTTAAAAAAATTTGAGTGATATAAAAAAAAGGGTTTTTTTTTTTGGCCACAATCTCAGCTTTTTCTTATGCTAATGTCAATTAGTCCTGTGTATTTTACTGTGACTTACCACATAATAATCCTTCCTTTTTAATTATTTCCCTGGACATATTAAACGCGTCATAATCATTTGGTTTTTCAACTTTATCGATCACGCTTTTATCCAGCACATCTGGAACGAAATCTCCTCCGATTCCTTCAACCTGAAATTTAATAAAGTTAGATCGATAAATTACGAACGAATCCAAAAGCAATAATTACTTATTTTCTGTCTAGTTTATTACAAACTAGCTAAACGGGGTCACGCTTTTCCGTGACTTTGCCCAAAATTAATAAACACTACCCAACTTCAATCACGTTTTGTTCACAATTTTATCTTCGTCTACTTATTGTGCTTGTTTACGCATATATTTATTTTAATCTAACCGGTGGGCCATTTCTTTTGGAATAAGATACATTTTGGAGGTATAGTGAAATCTAACGTTCACCAAAACTTACGAAGTAGAGATCGGCAGGCCCTTCACCAAATATGAGAGAGCCCTGAGGATCAACCGTCACAATTATGCATTTTGGGCATTTCTCTTTCACTTTTTGTGCGACACCTGTCACCGTTCCACCGGTCCCTGAACCCATCACGATCATATCCACATCAGGAACCAAGGCTAATATTTCTTCAGCAGTGTATTCGTAATGAGTTCTAGGATTAACATCGTTCTTGTACTGCAATTAAATTAATTCATTATTTCAAATAAAGATGCTCTTTTGTTCCCTACCTATGCTGATAGCCTTGAGAGGCTATTTCAGCTTCTCTTAAGATGCTCTAATTATTTTAACAGGTTAAATCAATCACTCATGTTTAACATTTTTTAAGGACTTATTACCATTAAATATTTTTTTAACCATCATCGACTCTGGGGAAGTCTCATAAAAGATCGCAAATGTTTTTTTTTTTTTATACCTGATCGCAAGATATAGCGTTCGGATCTTCGAGTAGTCTTCTTTTAGCTACTGACAAGAAATGCTCAGAGCTCTCCCAAGGTGCCATGGCTGGAGTCTGAACAACTTCCGCTCCTAGTAAACTTATCGTGCTCATTTTTTCATCTGAATTCTTGTCTGGAGTTACTATGGTGCATCCGAATCCTTTGAAGAAATTTATAATTGGAATTTAAATTAATAATGGCTGATAGTGAAGCGATAATTCTATTTTTGAACATGGCCGATAAATATCAAACAAATTTTGAATTTGGCAGTTTTGTTTAGTCATTTATTTTAAAGGGAGAATAAGTTGTTGATTTCATCTGCGTTTCATAATTAGCATATTTTTTTTATTCTCATTATTCTTTAAATGAAATAAATTCTTTCACTCCAAGGTTATCAGATAGCTTACCTTTACTACAAAGTAATAGCGATCCTTAATCAAATATTCAATCGCATTGTGTTAACAGATATTTTACATTATCAGCCATAATGCATGAAGGATTTACGGCAGATATAGGCAGGGTGGTAACACCTAAGCGCGGGCACACAAACTGTACCCTTTTACCTTCGTCGACACTATGAATGTGTACCTACTGCTTTCATTTTATTACCCCATGTTGTTTCTTTATAGTGGAAGTTGTCAGTGAACACACGTTAGTATTTACTTCGGAAAATTGGTATCAGCTACAGGATCCAAGCCTCTGTCCAGTTGAATCACTTGAAATGAGTATATATTACATACATACATATTGTGTTTCGTAAAACCATTCTTCTGGTTAGAGCTCCGTGAGCTCTCCTACTCGCCCGGTTACGCTAGCATAACCCCCTAAGGTTACTAGCATAGGTAGAAAAAAAGTAAAACCAGCAGCAAAACAAGCAGCAATGAAAGACAGGAATATTTTAATATTCTCGTGGATGAAGAAACAATAAAAATGTGCGTATAATTAGAATTAGCAAGTTGATTTATAGCTAATATGATTAGTAAAGTGTAAATATCTAACGATTATTTAATTATTTTTTTTATATTATATTTTTTTGCCAATTATTAATTGCTGTAAAATCGACTCTCTCCTAAATCACGCCAGTACTGAAGTCGAAAGTTGCTTTGTACAATTATCTTATCGCTTATTCACAATATGTTAACTTTATCATTGGTCATTTGGTTTATCACGGTTTCAGATTTTTTTTTATTATGTATTATAGTATATCATCGAAACTTTTACCATAAATTATTAAAAAACAAAAACACTTATTTACGCAATTCTAAAGGGTTTCTTCAGGCTAAAATAGATATTTTTTTAAATATAAAAAAGGATACGTGACAAATACCAATGATTAAATTAGCATAATATGAACAAACGAATCTCAGTCAGTAATACTAACGCACAAAGAGTTTTTCCAATGAGATTGAACGTAATCACTTCACTTACCACAGACAGCCGTAGCTAAAGCAACACCTATACCAGTATTTCCTGATGTCGGTTCAATGAATCTTGTGCCCGATTTCGCAATTCCTGATTTTTGTGCTTCCAGTACCATTGTATATGAAATACGATCTTTAATCGAACCACCGGGATTCACGAATTCACATTTTGCAACTGTGTACAAGTTTTAAGTTTTAAAATTTATTGTAACATTATATTGGTATCGTAAAGAATTTAGTATTACAAATTACGAGCTTAAATCTTTTTGTTATTGGCAGCTTGAAATATGTTTAATCAGGTTAATTACAAATAAATATATTAGTTTATAATTTTGAAACTGACATTGTGAATTAAACTTACACATTTCACATTCCAAGCCATAGTCTTTTGGAATTCGATTGAGTCTAACAAGCGGTGTATCACCGATAGTTTCTAGTATGTTATTATAAATTCTGTTGCGAGTAAAACTTCTGCAATACAAGAAAAAAATTCAATTATTAAAATAATTATTTTGGTAGGTAGATGACAAATATTGTTTTTATAAACCGTTTCTTTTTGTGTTATAAATACCTTGAATTGGACATTTTCTAGATCAAAATTAATCTTCTTTTAAACAATATTAAATTCAATTAACAAATGCACTACCGATAAAATTTTTGTTAATCAATATACGAACTGCACGGATATAAGTAATTTGATGAATGTCATTTTACTGAAACAGGTTTTAAATCAAATTACGGTTTCTTTATCAATGCCTGACACACTGTAGATCGTCCAGATAACTTAATTTCAATCTACACGGCTGTTACGTTCGATAATGAACCTATTCTCATTTCCTCGTGATTGTAGTCAACAAGGAGGCGCTTTTCTAGATTTTACCGCGACGTGTGTGACGTGATAACACAAGCGTAACTGGCACGCATTTACAGCGCGTATTTGTTGTTAGCTGGACAGGCACTGATTCAGTTTGTTGCACTGTGCATACAGTTTATATAATATCGGTACTTGTTATTACTGATGGCTGTCTTTCCATTCGTATGTGTTTCCGTGGAACCGAGAATAGAACGATAAAGGATCGAATATAAATATCGCTTGAAGTTAGTGCAGTAATGCTCATTATTTCATTCCATTATGGATTAAGGAAGAGAATGGTTACAGTTCAAAGTTATCTTAACAAGAAATTACTTTATAATGTAAACTGCCTAGTTTTAAACTGACATAAGTGGCATATTTAAAAGGGAAACATGTCGGAAGCTCTGTTGGTATGAACAGAACCAATTATGCGGACTGGCTAGACTGGCTTGAAAAACTACTACATATTGTATCTATAAATTTATTGCATCGAGTAAGTACTCTGATAAAAAAACAGAAAAAGTCGAGTCATATTTTTTTTTTGCTTATATGGGTGGACGAGCTCACAGCCCACCTGGTGTTAAGTGGTTACCGGAGCCCATAGACATCTACAACGTAAATGCGCCACCCACCTTGAGATATAAGTTCTAAGGTCTCAATTATAGTTACAATGGCAGCCCCACCCTTCACACCGAAACGCATTACTGCTTCACGGCAGAAATAAGCAGGGCGGTGGTACCTACCCGCGCGGACTCACAAGAGGTCCTACCGCCAGTAATTACGCCAATTATAATTTTGCGGGTTTGTTTTTTATTACACGATGTTATTCCTTCACTGTGGAAGTTAATCGTGAACATTTGTTGAGTACGTATTTCATTAGAAAAATTGATACCCGCCTGAGATTCGAACACCGGTGCATCGCTCACCACGAATGCACCGGACGTCTTATCGCTTAGGCCACGACGACTTCAAAATTATACGAATTATCCGCTGGTAACAATTTGTTTCTTTGGTATACATATTTTAAATTTCAAACACATTTCTATGACAATTTGTATTGAATTCTCTATTTCGAATAAAGGATTATATTATTCAAAGACTATCTTTACGATATAAGCGATCTTTTTTGCCACGTACCATCTGGCTTTAGAATGAGCTACGCTCCACGGTGTTTCCCGAGCGCTATAGCATGTCCTTGAGGGTTGTGGAGAACAGTAGGCAGCGGCTTGGCTCTGCCTCTGGCATTGCTGAAGTCCATGAGTGACGGTAACCACTCACCATCAGGTGAGCCGTATGCTCGTCTGTGTACAAGGGTAATAAAAAAAAATTGTATGCATATCAAAAAATCAAGTTCAATAGAAGATGACCTTTCCGATATCGTGCCTATGATTATGATCTCTGTTATATCTAATATTGTCTATCAAATTAAAATAAACCATTTGAATAGTTTATATCTAGGAATCGTTTCAATAATGCTTATCACTATCATCAACGGTGTCGGTGCTTTTAATTTAAGATTAATTTTGTGTCGTAAATATAATATAAGTAAACAAATGATTGTATCAGCCAATTTTTGACCTTCCGAATATAGTTCGAAATCTTTGAAATTACTTTTGAAGATCGATAAAGGTATTATTTATTTATAACAAAGAAGAGTATGTGTTTTAGTATTTTATCAAGATGTATACAATGTTTACATTATCATTCAGTTGCGACAATGCATTTTTATCATTAGAGACGCACGCGAATTACTTTAATCCTGTAATTATAAAGTCGAAAGCGAGTGCCTAACACGGTAGTTAATGAGTTTGACTTCTTAATTTTTTAATGAGCAATAAACAGTTGTGTAGAATATATATAGAATACTAGCCGTACTCATCCGCTTCCCTGGACATTTAAAATTAACATTATTATTTATTGTTATTATTATTAGGGAGTCCAACACTCATATAAATATTAGCCTATCCATTGAGTACATTCTTTTGTATATGGATAACAAGTTTCAAGCCAATCGGATGCATGGTTCAGTAGTTATAGCGGAATAACGTTGTTTTTTTGGAATAACAAACCAAGCAAGCGCAAGCAAGTTATTTAATACTCGAAGACTTTTCTACTTCGTATATAGGTGAACAGAAAACTAAGAATTTCTCTGGCAAATAATTTAGAAATGTCTAATTTTATAAATTTCAAGCAATTCAACAGTGTATTTTAAATAGATCGGTATCATTGAAATTTGGCAAAGTGGCATGTTCCAAAACAATAGAATTTGAAACAATTTCATTGATTGGAAGGAAACGCGGTATCGGTTGATTAATAATGATGTACCTACTTACTTGATAAAACATGATCATTTTCATTAGCTCTCCAATGCAACGGCTCTCACGGCCGTCTGGTGTAGTGGTAAGTGACATGGTCACTACACAAGGGGGTCGCGGGTTCGAATCCCGCCAAGGGAAGATATTTGTATGATAAATATAAATGTCTTTTCCAGGGTTATGGATGTATATTAAATATATGTATGTGTATAACAAAAATCTTATATTTATTTCCGTTATCTGGTACCTGTAACACAAGTTCTTTACGAACTTATCACGGGACCAGTTAACGTGGCGTGATTGTTAGTAAATATTTATATTTATTTATTTTTATTAATTTTTCCAGATAAACTGTCAATCTTCTAAGGCGTTTGATAGATCGGTAACTTAAGACTGAAATGCTTTAGACTGCACCGATAGTTTGTTGAATTTTACAACGAAAAGTCAATAACAAAGTCAATTTTAGTTTTCTATCTTCTTTTTAAGTAAAATAGCTTAGTTTTTAAAAATCTAAAACCGAATTTTTATAGCAAAAATAGCATCATAATGTCCCATTTAGTGATGTTCAATATTTTTAATGTTATCGAAATTGAAGACTCCCTTTCTTTATCAGATACTTGAAGACTGGAACTTGATAAGATATCCCATCTAATATGTGAAACAAATTAGAAGTTTCCAGATTTAAATTTAAGTATGAACAGAACAGTAAAAACAAATACTGCATTAGAGTAATAGTACCTTTAATGAGTTTTTTAATACCACTATAAGTGGGACATTGTGTTAGCAACTTCGCAACTTCGCAACTTCGAAGGTTAGCACCATCCGCCATCCGGCTTTAAAAGAATCGAATCTACAAGATTTTGTTAGATCGACAACGAATGTACTTTCTCGGTTAACAAAATGCGGGAATTCCCTGAGCGTCATTAGCTTGCCATGCCACCAAAGTATGCCACAAAAAATGAAGCAACCAATGGGTCCATTCTTTATTGGAGATTTTTTCTTATCTCATTACGAGTATTTCATTATTTTGAATTCGACCAAAGATAACAATTTTTACAGAACACGTACGGGAGTTTTAACGTTTATATGGATCGGTTTGAACTATTGGATATTTAATGGTAGCGTACCTGGATTTAAAAACCGTTGAACTATTAAGCAGGTGTATTAGTATTTTGTAGGTATTGCTTGTGGCTAGTTGACTGAATTCTGACTGAAGAAGTCCAGTGTTTAGCCACACAGTGACTTCACTAATTCTTTGTTGTTTACATCCTCTACTCAATAAGTTAACCGAAAATTTCAATAAAAAAAATTTTGGTAGTTAATACACGAGTTTTAGAAACCAACACATATTTTTGTGTTGTAAGAATTTTCAAGAACTTTCGCAAATAATTACGATACTGATGATTTAAACTACATATATCACTACATAGTATAAAACAAAGTCGCTTTCTCTGTCCCTATATCTGTCTGTCCTTTAAACTTTAAAACTACACAACGGATTTTGATGCGGTTTTTTTTAATAGATTGACTGATTGAAGACGAAGGTTTATATGTATAATAACATCAATTAAATAGTGGAGAAATCAATAATAAATTACAGTTTCCGAAGCGAAGCGAAGGCGGGTCGCTAGTATAAAAATATTCAGAAAATGTACGTAATATTTTACGTGAGTCATCTCTGCCTGCGTGTTTGTTGACCTGCTGGAGCTGCATCTGATTGTTATGCAGTTTCCGTTCTCGTTTGCATGTACGTGCACTGATTTAAATAGTTATACAGCTACATGTGAATCCAAACCAATATGGTTCTGTTTGTTTTCATTCGAGCAACATGTACATAATAACGTATTATAGTTTCTTCACGATATCACGATAAGATCATCAATTTAAAAGTAAAATTGTGTGTCAGGATAACAATTATACTAGGTAATTATAGTAATAGTATAGGGTTAATAATGAAGCGCAATCGACTATATTTTGTTTGATTAATTTTAAACGTATACAAAATTTAATTCAGTTTACGAGATATCTCAAACTGGGCACCATTCATATTGTACTTCTTATAGACATATTTCTTAAAGACATATGTCTATAGTTATTATTTATGTAAGCGATACTTTGTGTGCCACAAGTCAGTGACCCAAGTGGATAATAGCTTCCGTAGTAATTAATATATTTTTATTCTTACATTCCCGCCTGTCTGTTGTTGACTAAAAATATGATAACTTACACCCGTATCTTTAGTCGTTTACACGAGCTTAACTCGACTCTACTCAACCTCCAACGCGCGTTTTGGTATGCTTACACTCGTATCTTTAGTCGTTTACACGAGCTTAACTCGACTCGACTCAACCTCCAACGCGCGTTTTGGTATGATTAGTCGTAAAAATAAACTCCACTCAAACGTCCTTGGAAAATTTTCCTAACCGGAGTGAAGTAAGCGAACTGTCAAGTTAAGGTACGTCGCGACGTACCTTGAACGTTCCTCAAGGCTGGTTTTCTATTAATGTCCAAATAGTATGTGGACCGCAAATGGAAATATATGATATTGTTGTGCAATGGCCTGGATCTGTGCATGATTCCCGCATATTTTGATAATTTAACTTTGATAATATTTAATAATAAAGTAAATGGTTCGAGGTTAGACATTTGAAACTCTTTATTTTATTTACCTACCTAAGAGACATATTTTGCTTACTACCTGATAAATAAAGTCAATGCGATTATAAGTTTTATTTATATAATAATAAACTGGTGGTTGTGGAAAAGCACTTCAACAACACGATGCAACCAAAATCACACAAAAGCGGCGAATAAAAATACAAAGCCGGATCCGAAATCTAAAATAATAATAGGTTAGAAAATAAATAATACACNTTTTCAAAATTTCAAAACGGCAGACGTGGTCAAATGGATTTAAAATCCGTCAAAATCGGTACCTGTCCTACCTGAGCGCTCGGCGCGTCGACCACTTTGAGCTTAGTGAGTCCCCACCTCATGCATGGTAGGTATAGGGGTCTCAATGTACGAAAATTCAGGTCTGGTCAAATACATACAGGTAGAGCCCACGGGCTCTTGGGCTATTTCATAGATCGGTAACTTAAGACTGTAGTGCTTTAGACTGCACCGATCGTTTGTTGAATTTTTCAACGAAAAGTCACTAACAAAGTGAAATTGTAGTTTTATATCTTCTTTTTAAGTAAAATAGCTTAGTTTTAAAAAAATCTAAAACCGAATTTTTATAGCAAAAATAGCATCATAATGTCCCATTTAATGATGTTCAATATTTTTAATGTTATCGAAATTGAAGACTCCTTTTCTTTATCAGATACTTGAAGACTGAAACTTGATAAGATATCCCATCTAATATGTGAAACAAATTAGAAGTTTCCAGATTTCAATTGAAGTATGAACAGCTTAATGAGTTTTTTTAATATCACTATAAGTGGAACATTGTGTTAGCACCATCGTATCCTTATCCTCAACATTTATTTAAAAGTATTATTTATAATTTATGGATTTTAAATTTGATTAGATAGTGCTAAGACAGTGTAACCTTATGAAATCCTAAAAAAATCTTTACGGCGAGGGTATTGGGGACTCCATTTTCGCCATCCGGCCTTAAAAGAATCAAATCTACAAAATTTTGTTAGATCACCAACGAATGTACTTTCTCGGTTAACAAAATGCGGGAATTCCCTGAGCGTCATTCGCTTGCCACGCCACCAAAGTATCGCAACAAAAAAATGAAGCAACCAATGGGTCCGTTCTATAATGGAGATTTTTTCTTATCATAATACGAGTATTTCATTATTTCGAACTCGACCAAAATAGCGATTTTTACAGAACCAAGTACGAGCGTTTGAACCTTTAAATTTGCATATGGATAGGTTTGAGCTATTGGATATTTAATGGAAGCATAGCTGAATTTAAAAAGCGTCGGACTATTATGCAGGTGTATTAGTATTTTGTAGGTATTGCTTGTGGCTAGTTGACTGAATTCTGACTGAAGAAGTCCAGCGTTTAGTCACACAGTGACTTCACTAATTCTTTGTTGTTTACATCCTCTGCTCAATAAGTTTATCGAAAAATTTAAAAATATAAAAAAAATAGTAGGTAGTTAGTACACGAGTTTTAGAAACCAACACATTTTTGTGTTGTAAGAATTTTCTAGAACTTTCGCAATAATTACGATACTGATGATTTAAACTACATATATCAATTACATAGTATAAAACAAAGTCGCTTTCTCTGTCCCTATATCTGTCTGTCCCTATGTATGCTTAAACCTTTAAAACTACACAACGGATTTTGATGCGGTTTTTTTTAATAGATTGACTGATTGAAGAGGAAGGTTTATATGTATAATAACATCCATTAAATAGTGGAGAAATCAATAATAAATTACAGTTTCCGAAGCGAAGCAAGGGCGGGTCGCTAGTATAAAAATATTCAGAAAATGTACGTAATATTTTACGTGAGTCATCTCTGCCTGCGTGTTTGTTGACCTGCTGGAGCTGCATCTGATTGTTATGCAGTTTCCGTTCTCGTTTGCATGTACGTGCACTTATTTAAATAGTTATATAGCTACATGTGAATCCATACCAATATGGTTCTGTTTGTTTTCATTCGAGCAATATTGTACATAATAACGTTTTATAGTTTCTTCACGATATCACAAGATCATCAATTTTAAACGTAAAATTGTGTTTCAGGATAATAATTATAGTAGTACTATAGGGTTAACTAGATGATGACCGAGCTTTGCTCGGCTTTTTTTTGATAACGCCATCTTGTTGTGTCTTTAAAGCGGTTAGTTGCCCTCAATTAAGAGAAATAGTATTATTATTCGCCAATAGATGTCGGGAAAAGTTGATTATTGAAAACACGAATAAAACAACATTTTCTGAAAATAAATCGTTGCTAGATCGATTTATCGCCCCTGAAATCCCCTGTATACTAAATATTATGAAAATCGTTGGAGCCGTTTCCGAGATTCAGATTATATATATTTATATACAAGAATTGCTCGTTTAAAGGTATAAGATAATGAAGCGCAATCGACTATATTCTGTTTGATTAATTTTAAATTCGGATTATACAAAATTTAATTGAGTTTACGAGAATATCTCAAACTGGGCACCATTCATATTGTACTTCTTATATACATATTTCTTACAGACTTGTGTCTATAGTTATTATTTATGTAAGCGATACTTTGTGTGCCACAAGTCAGTGACCCAAGTGGATAATAGCTTCCGTAGTAATTAATATATCTTTATTCTTACATTCCCTCCTGTCGGTTGTTAACTTATATATCGCTCTCTATATCGCATCATATCAGCGATATAGAGAGCGATTAATTGATCGCCTCAACATGCGTTTGACGTTGCCGAGCAATGTACCTACATAGACGCCAGGGCCATTGAATTAGTCATGACTTTTTTATTGCTTAGTTGGATGGACGAGTCCACCTGGTGTTAAGTGGTTACTGGAGCCCATAGACATCTACAATGTAAATGCGCCACCCACCTCGAGATATAAGTTCTAAGGTCTCAATATAGTTACAACGGCTATCCCACCCTTCGAACCGAAACGCATTACTGCTTCACGGCGGAAATAGGCGGGGTGGTGGTTCCTACCCGTGCGGACTCCCAAGAGGTCCTACCACCAGTGATTACGCAAATTATAATTTTTGCGGGTTTGATTTTTATTACACGATGCTATTCCTTCACCGTGGAAGTCAATCGTGAACATTTGTTAAGTACGTATTTTATTAGAAAAATCCCGCCTGCGGGATTCGAACACCGGTGCATCGCCGCTACATACGAATGCACCGGACGTCTTATCCTTTAGGCCACGACGACTTGACTTTACCACCGATTTAGAATGCAATTTCAACATGGAAAAGAAACTGCAACAAGCTCAGGATTTGTTCCTTTCTAAGTAATTACAGTATGCAGCAAATCATATTTTAAAATTTTGTATCTACACGTGTTAAAACTTGTCAAAAGCTGTGGTGGCATAACTGTGTCTTTCTAAATTAAACCAAATGCATAGTAAAAATGATACTGTGGGTATTATAGTCTAAGTGGAATGCTATTTAATAATGAAACAATACAATTATGTGTGTGTTAAACACAGAATATCACATTATCCGATTGAAAAATTGTAATACCATTGTTTTCAATAACAATGGTCAATAATATTTAAATGGTTAATTTGTCATACAATTTCGTCTGCCAATTTTCAGTTGTGGGGATATTCGCTGTCATATAAGACGCTACGTAGTTTGATTTAGTATTTAGATCTTTATCAAGTTATCCATCAGATAGCTAAAGTAATCTTTGAAATATTCAGATTTTTTCCTTTTACGTAAAGCAATTTATTAATTTTATATTAATATGTACTCATTTGTAGATAGCACATAATTGGTCACATAAAACACATGCAAAACTGAAAAAAGATTATTAAAATTTGTAGATAAGATATGCTGAAATTGCATGAGAATATCACATGTAAGGACAGCACTATTTCTCATAGTGTTTACTGGAAGCCATAGTGCCTTAAACGTAAAAATATTCACTAAATTTATTTAAAAATATATATATTGAATTATGAAATATTTGGATATTTGAAACTGTTTGAGCTGTTTATATAAAGTATAAGTAAATTCTTATCATCGTGTATACCGCTAGCTCGGCCACCTTCGACAATAAACGATCATTATTTTTGTTTTTTCTCAATAGAAAGATGTAGGTACACTGATCCATCTAGTTATGGAGGGTGAAGTAAAGAGCACTAATTTATTTATTAAGTGTCCGTTGAAAAGGAGCCAATTAAGATGGCGCAGTAGTAGCAAGTGGAAAGTATTTAAAAACAGCGCCTAAACTACCACACTTCAGCTATATTTCAATATTGACTATGAGCATTGTAAGGTGTGACGTTAATTAAGTATAGTGCGAAGCCGCTCCTTTATACTCGTAGTTAGCTATACCTGTCACTGTTTAAAACGGAACGCAGTACAGTATATTGTCATTGACCTCTTTTAGTGTTGTTTTCACTTCAACAAAAAATTATTATCTAAATTTTGTTATATTTAACGCATTACTGCTTCATGGCAGAAATAGGCAAGGTGGTGGTACCTACCCGCGTGGACTCACAAGAGGTCCTACCACCAGTACAAACTTATAACCGAATTATTGAAATGAGGCTATGCGCGGTAAATGTGCTCTAAGCACTGAGAGCACCTTACATCGAAAACACTAGTGTTCACGGGTTTTTTTTCCTACCTAAGCTGATAGCCTTGAGAGGCGAGATTTCAGCGGAACCTTGACGTTACTGACAGTATGACGGGGCGTATGCAAGTTTTGTAGTGTCACCTTATTTCTAAGGGACATTTTACTTCGCCTGCATATCATCGGGTAGAGACGTCCTAGTATGAAGGCGGCACGGTCGCGTACCGTCTTTATATGGGGGCGGAATGTCGTCCTTCTGTCGAGGATGACGCCTAAGTATTTGACCTTCGGGGCCTACGGTATGGGCTGGTCGTACATCGTGATTGGGCGAATGGCGGAGGCGGAGGTGTTGACGCGCCTAGTCGGGAGAAGGATGCTCAACGTGGTGTTCGGAGGGCGACCCCTTTTGAAGAGCACCGCTATGCTTTTCGTGGGGTTGATGTCGATTGTTCACGGTAGAAAAATGGTGACCATTTATGAGGTCATATACACGTTTACATATTTTATGACGTATACACCGCGAGCACTGTTCCGTGCTCCGTATATCGGAACATAGCCCAGCACTCTTCATTCAGTATAAAACTGTTATCTATAGTCATACCATTTCCACTTCATACACTAGCGCTATTTCGGTGATCCTTCGAACTATAACTTGAACATTTTTTCAACTTGTCCGCTATAGAAGTGCTCCTTGTATACAGGTGCTCCTTGGTTCTATCCTCCATGCATAAAGTGGGAAGCGACAGCCACAATCCGTGATTGCAAAGACCAAAGGAGCAGCACTAGTGTTGTGTTGGTGCGGTTGAAATTTGCCCATAACTAATAACAACTCAAGACGTTTTACGAAAATGTTTTCTATTTTGTAATATTGAAATATTTTCATGTTATTGATATGTTAGGTCTGTCTGTCAGTTTGTTCGCTCACAACTCGGAAACTACTGATCGTATTTTCGGACAGTTAGATATAAGATTAATTTGATAGAGCCGAATATAGACATATTTTATTCGTATCGATTGTTGCAAAAAAAATAAGTATCTTTATTTGTTATTTTTTAGAAGTTACTTTTTTACATATGTTAGAAATTGGTTTACAAATAATATTACGAAAGTCTGTTTTACTAGAAACCACTGAATGGAAATTTGACAAAATTCGATATTGAAATAAATGCTGCTAATATAAAACAGAGAAACAGTAAAGGCTTACCTTGCTAAATACGAGTCTCCGCCGACGCGATCAAAACTACATTGTATAATATAATTTTCGTGCATTTGGCTTCGAGTGCAATACTATTACAATTATAAAAAAATTAATATTTTTATAACTTTTATATTTTTTTACAATAACTACCTACCATTTTATTTATACTAATGTATTTCCACGCATTAAAAATAGCATTTTCTTGTTACACATGTGTAGGTAAATTAGTTAAATAAAATAAGAACGTTTAGAAAAAAGTTTTATTACCTACTTATTCTAATTCCTTATTATAAAAGTATTAATTTAACATAGTATTAATTTCGTTATACTGTATAATTGAGACAGACCTTATGTCTCAAAGTGAGTGACACCGGAAACCACTTACTACAAGACGGGCCGTTATCGTGAAATAAAAATCATTGTTACGGAATACTAAGTAATTAAATAGTTTTTAGTAACACGATGTGATTTTTAAATTTAAACTTTACATATTTATAACTTAATTTAATAATACACAACCTCATTATTCACTTCTATAAGAAATGAAACTAGAGTACTTTCTAGAATATACAAGCGCTTCTGATTTAATGGTTCTTAGCTAATTTACTCGCGTGTTCCCGTGGGTGAACACCCGCACGAGATAATAACAAAAACAATCAGACCCTAGGCAAAAGTTCTCAAAATAAAAATACGTGACAAATGAATTATCATTTATGTACATATTCTGTTAGTAGAACGTATTATAATTCAAAAGTTTAAACAAAAAATCAGGCATACAAAATGTCTTATTATGAAATCACGATTTCATTTTGATCGAAGATATTAATAAAGTTCTCACGAACGTTAGGAGTATGTAGGTAATTGATGAAAAAGATGGGAGTGGGTTACTGAAGTTTGCTAAACAAAGTTTTGGAACGAATCTCGTGAGGTGTATATTTATATTTTGTCGTCAAGGGAAACACAAAGAGAAACGTCACGTCATTGACATCATAATATTGCTGCAAATCGATACGTAGCACACTTTTAAATTTAAGTTACAACGATCCAAAATAGATAAATTGTGACATTTACGCAATCCTCTTTCGTCACTTATTTGATCTTTTTAAAACGCTTCTTCACGACTTCACGCGTATTTCTGAGATCACCTAATAGATTTCATTAGATGTTAATTAATATGTTTCATGTAAAAGATTTTTGTAGCGCTAACTTAATATATGTCGTCACTCCTTTAAAATTAAAGTCAATCATTTGTACTGCGGGTAGGACCTCTTGTGAGTCCGCACGGGTAGGTACCACCACCCTGCCTATTTCTGCCGTGAAGCAGTAATGCGTTTCGGTTTGAAGGATGGGGCAGCCGGTGTAACTATACCGAGACCTTAGAACTTATATCTCAAGGTGGGTAGCGGCATTTACGTTGTAGATGTCTATGAGTTCCAGTAACCACCAAACACCAGGTGGGCTGTGAGCTCGTCCAACCATCTAAGCAATAAAAAAATAAAAACATTTTTTTAAGTCTTATTAGTTCGTGCGTCTCCATCTTTTTCTACATAATAAGTCAGTTTATCATCCGTAATTTAAATCACTGATACAGTCCCAAACAGTACTATCACGGATTTTCAAGGTTTTTTCGCAAAATTCTCGTAGAGCCAGTCCCAAAAATTTATTCTCCTCTGCTCGGGGTCCACTTTCGATGTAAAGTTTCCAGTTATATCTAGATAGTTGACGTGCGAACTCTCATTTACAGGTAACCATTTAAAATCTACAATCGACTCGTAATCGACCGGAGGTGTCGGATTTCTGAAATAAAATTATTTTGTTTGTTAATGAACAGAGACATATTTTCATTTGACGAATGTTATTTATTCGTCTTTATTTGACTATTGTGCAAAATAAAATACCGTAAAAGTGATTTTAATTATGTTTTCGACTTGCGAAAGCCGCAGAAAAGATATCTAATAATTCCGTGTAATTACGATTATTGTAAATATGTAATTTAAATGTAATAAGTACAGATGCAAAATTCGGAAGGAATAACAAAAATAGAAAAATGATATCCTAAATGTTTTTAATTTTAAGAAGATAACGTAATATTAAATTTGATCGGTTTTCTTTTTACTAGAGATTCCAAGCACTGTTGTTAGGTTTATTTAGAAAGAAACGATTAATTTTACTAAAAATGCCCGATAGACTCACCCAGTTTTAGCAAAGTTAGTCCACATTTGTACCATTTTCTTCGATACGGCCCATTCCGTGGAACCTTCGTCTAATCTGTAATTTATTCTCGAGAAATAAAACAGATATCCCATTTCGTCGCCGTGACAGGCTCCTGGGTGCGTAATACCCAGCATCCGTTTGAAGAGACCCAAGGCGCCGTCGAATGCGAACCGATATAAATATGTGGGACTAGTTCTGTTGCTGGCTCCGTAAAGCCGCACGGTCTCCAACGTCGGCCTCAAGAACATGACGTCCGTGAATAGCTGACGAATAAAATATTATAAAAAAATTTATTTATTACATTACATACGTACGTAACTTTTGTAAAATGATAAAACCGTAAAATTATTAGAAAATAGCGTTAAAAAAACTGGTCTTTTTTTGTTATTCTATAATACACAAATTAAACAATTTCTTTCACTAATTGTCATTAACTATCATCTACTACTATCATCATACTAATATATAAATCTACGGTGGTTTTTACGGATGTTCCCTTATAACTACTGAACTATGCATCCGATTGGCTTGAAACTTGGTATTCATGTAGAAAATACATGTACTTAATGGATATTTATGTGAGTATTAGACTCCCTAATAATAATGACAATAAATAATAATGTTAATTTTAAATGTCCAGCGAAGCGGGCGAGTACGGCTAGTATTACTATAAAACTCACATCAATCAGACTGTCAATGTTTCTAACATCGACAGGTCTTTGTTGGAAGTAGAATGCCCTGATGACGTCCGTAATTTTTTGGTTTAGGGTAACGTTTTGCTGAAGTAACTCCGGTGGGACCACTCGCAAGAACTCTTGGTCCAATTCTATCAGCAACTTTGGATAGCGTTGTAAACCTGGAAAACATGTTTAAAATGCAGTCAAAGAGATTAACCACTTTATAGCCATAAAATACGAAATGTTAGATTTAATTGAGTTGTCTCATAAATGAGCAGAATGATATAAATGCGAAAGATCAACTAGTTTTTTTTTCTTTTTTATTGCCCTTGCTCCTAGGCAGACGAGCATACGGCCCACCTGATGGTGAGTGATTACCGTCGCCTATGGACTTCAGCAAGGGGCAGAGCCAAGCCGCTACCTACCGCTAAACTAGTGCGGTCTTATAGTTCTAAGCAGACGGTAATTAGGCTTGGAGTTTTTGACGTCGTTGTGTCATGCAGCGGTAAACACCACATAGTAGCTAGGTTAGTTAATAAGTTGTAGTAAGCTATAAGAAAAAAAATCAGTTGGAGGTGAAACAGGATCGACAAGAACAGAACATCAACGAAGATGATAGAAAGAACAAGAACAACAGATAAAAATACGGATGCTTAGTCGCTCCCGCACCCATAGGAGCGTCCTCGATTTAACTCGCATCATCATCACTACTCCATCACATATAAAAGCCAGCGGAAACCACCAGGGGTGTAAGGGGGTGTAAGACCGCAGAATAGGCACAGAGGGTTGTCTTGAGGCCCGTCTTGTCCCCTCATAAGGGGCCACGATTGCCCTAGTCTGCGGTCTTATAAAACGGGCCCTATCACAGATACAACCAGTTTAATAATAATAATCAAGGATAGCTTAACGCCTGCGTCATGTCTAAAATGCGGGCATCGAATATTTCGCAACAGTTTCTAGCTAAAACTATTTCACGTGTTTGGGTATACGTTACCGAAAATAAATACGAATGCGAACGAGAAACTTTAGTTATGTAATGAATGGGTACTGGGAAACGACCCATTGCTAAACGTTATTGCAGCGTTTATTATAAAACGAATTTTAGCACAAACAAAACTAACGAGATATCGATACATGTGATTATTAGAGATGTACTATACAAACACGTGTTGTATTATGTAAATTTTAGTAATAATGTAACAGTTGGATGTATTGGCTGTAGCCCAGTTAAGCCGGTACCGGCTGTTTCGATTATATAATTTGCTTGATTTGCATACCTAAGTAATATCATAAAGTTTCGCGAATTCACTTTGGAAGAGTACCAAACATTAAGACTAAGATTTTTAATTTAAATTTTTAAAATACTTTTGTTTGTTAATGTAAAAACAGTATAATAGCAAATTCGGTGAAGCTAACATAACCAACCCTTTGAGAATTTGAGGATACTAGTAGTAGGTAAGCAAAAAAATTTATCGTAGGCATGCATTTGCTAATGATATTTCCTCTGGTATTTTTTTCCATTTATGCTGATAGCCTTGAAAGGCTATTTAAGCTCCACCCTAGCGTATAGGTGAGCTCTCAGTGCTCAAACCGGAAGATTATTATTAATTCTATTAACCTTATTATTATTATTAACCGGTATTCTATTAACCTGGTATTACAATATAATGTATTAATACTGGTCCCAACGATACCGTATGTACCTATATAGTAACATTTCAAATTTCATACAAACAAAGAACTTTGAAGTGGATTATCGGTGAGCAATATTTTAAATAAATACTCAAAGGCAATAGTTTATTTAACGAGTGTACCTACACTTCAAGTACTAGTGGTTAAAATAATAACTACAAAAAGGTACTGATATTTTTATTATATTTGTGTTCTATTTTAATTGGTTACTTTAGAAGTAAACGTTTTCAAAAAAGATGATACGGTGTCATGCGCTTGCAAACATATTAAACTTGTGCTTATTGGTTCAATACCCGAAACATTCAACGGGACCATTGATATATAAAATCAATGAACGGGACGGTCTAATGGTGTATTATATGGCACTAAGTTTTATGTTAGTTCCATTAAGCACTTATTATCTACTCCTATTTCTATTTCTGTCACGAAGCACTGCATTTCGGTTTGAAGGGACAGCTGTTACAACTACACAATTTAAACTTAACTAACTAACTAACATTCCCTTTGTGATGTGTCTATGGGCACCGAGGACCATTGGCTCACCATTGACCATTGACCAGTGCTGCCACCTGGTGGGCCGTGAGCACATTTACCGACCTAAGCAATAAAAAAATTCTGTTCACTGCAGCTTACTATTACTGATTTGTATTATATGGCACTTTCAAGTTAACTTCTAATTCACGTTGAGATTAAGTTCTAACGTCTCAAGTATAGTTACAACGGCTGCCCCATCCTTCAAACCGAAACGCATTTCTGTTTCACGGCAGAAATAGGCACGGCGGCGGTACCTACCCGTGCGAATTCACAAGAGATCCTACCACCAGTGATTACGCAAATTATAACTTTGCGGGTTTGATTTTTATTACATGATTGTTATTCCTTCACCGTAGAAAGTCAATCGTGAACATTTGTTAAGTACGTATTTCATTAGAAAAATTGGTACCCGCCTGCGGGATTCGAACACCGGTCCATCGCTAGATACGAATACACCGAACGTCTTATCCTTTAGGCCACGACGACTTGATATCATGTACATTTAATTAAAGTCACTGTTCACGATTGACTTCCACGGTGAAGGAATAACATCGTGTAATAAAAATCAAAGCCGCAAAATTATAATTTGCGTAATCATTGGTGGTAGGACCTCTTGTGAGTCCGCACGGGTAGGTACCACCGCCCTGCCTATTTCTGCCGTGAAGCAGTAATGCGTTTCGGTTTGAAGGGTGGGGTAGCCGTTGTAGCTATACTGATACCTTAGAACTTATATCTCAAGCTGGGTGGCGCATTTACGTTGTAGATGTCTATGGGCTCCAGTAACCACTTAACATCAGGTGGGCTGTGAGCTCGTCCACCCATCTAAGCAATAAAAATAAAAAAGTCATAAACGATCTGCGATTCTTTTTTTAATGTTGAAGTACGATAACATAAAACTGTGTTAGGCTGAATGTTTTCCAGTAAGAGCCGACACCGATTCGTTGCGAAAACTAAATAATACCAAAACTTATGAGTCGAGTTGGTATTGTGACATTGAGCGTTACCGCGCGCCGACACGAGGATGTGACATAAGCGACATGTTACCCTACATTATGTAAGCAGTGCAAGTTATTGTCGTAATATTACGTTTTTAATTGTTCCACTTCTCTTGTTTCGTTGTTACAGTTGGGAGGATGAACTCGCCCACCTGTGTGCTTAGTGTGAGTTTTTTAACGTTCTCGTTAGCGTAAAAGTTAGCTCATATTTGAATGGAATGGGATAGTTTGCCTACGTTTGCCGTTAGGGGCGCTGTGCCAACTCCATACAAAATTGAGTTAACTTTTACGCTATCGAGAACGTTAAGAAACTCGCACTAAGCACACTGGTCGGTATTGGTTACCAGAGGTGATCGTGGGCATTCACGATCCAATCAACCACCGAAGTTTCAATTCTATTGTAAAGTTTATTCTATTCTTAAAACTTGAACATAAGATTGCTTCGTCGTTGTAATAGGCTGAGATGGAGGCACCCGCCAGTGTGAACATATAGTTTACGACCGGCTGCTTTCCTGACATCAATCATATTTCGAAACGCAGCCGCTAAATGGTAAGAAAAGGCATAATTAATATATTAACTGCTAACACTAAGGAATAGTGTTGCGAAACTTCTAGAAAACAACGTTTGTATTCATATCTGTGGCTTTTATATTCTGACAAACTATTATTTGATGTTTTCAATTTTCATTTGCAGCTGGCATAAGCGAAGTTCATAGACTATAGTGCACGTTATTTGATTTTTATTCAAACTATACATTCTTGTTTCTTCGTAATCGACTTAAAAATGGGATTTGCTCCTTGGATCTTTGAAATTTTCAGATAATGCGTGTCATTACACTTTTCAGCACAATCTCTCATCTGATACCACGTGATGTCAGCTAAAAGGTTCGTGATGAACCATTTTTATTTTCAACTAGCTGACCCGGCAGACTTCGTAGTGCCTCGATCGATGAATAAAAGACCTAAACTTTTGTATAAAATAAACTTAAAACAAACAAAAGGAATCCGTCCGACGGAGGACACATGAAAGGAAAAATAAAATTGTTCTTTTTATTTAATTCCGAGCATTTTCATATTTATCTATCTTTTAAACCTTCTCTGGACTTCCACGAATAATTCAAGACCAAAATTAGCCAAATCGGTCCAGCCGCTCTCGAGTTTTAGCGAGACTAACGAACAGCAATTCATTTTTATATATAGAGATAAACAAGTATCTTAGCTCCGGAAACGAAATACATATATACTTTCAAATCTCTACGTTCCAGGGAAAATGTTGCTCACTTCCAAAATGTCACAGAGGATGAAATTGAATTGGCATGAAATGGAAAATTACTATGACAACACTCTTGTAAATAAATATTATCAACTCCGAATGCCAAACGAGTGCGCAAAATATCGCTGTATGTAGTATTATCAATCCCTAACGTTTATTGAAATAAGATTAAAAAGCAGATTTTGCAATTTGAAAATAAAACTCAAGGGCACGACCTGAATTTGCGATACCTACTAATAATACTAATATTTGATATTAAATTTGTATCCACACTTTTATATTATTTGGCCTCGGATTTTTTTTTGTAGATAGGTGCACGCTCTGTGTGGTTGTAGACGTATGATGGAGCCCATAGACGATGTGCGATCTACTGGCTAATCAATCAACGCTTGTACAAAGCCGCTGGACCCATCCAACTGTGTCATCGTGGCCTAAAGGATAAGACGTCCAATGCATTCGTAGGTATATAGCAATGCAACGGTGTTCGAATCCCGCAGGCGGCTACCAATTTTTCTAATGAAATAAGTACTTAACAATTGTTAACGATTGACTTCCACGGTGAAGGAAATCGTGTTATAAAAATCAAAACCGCAAAATTATAATTTGCGTAATTACTGGTGGTAGGACCTCTTGTGAGTCCGCACGGGTAGGTACCACCGCCCCGCCTATTTCTGCCTTGAAGCAGTAATGCTTTTCGGTTTGAAGGGTAGGGCAGCCGTTGTAAAACTATACTGAGACCTTAGAACTTATATCTCAAGGTGTGTGGCGCATTTACATTGTAGATGTTTATGGGTTCCAGTAACCACCTAACACCAGGTGGGCTGTGAGCTCGTCCACACAACTAGGCAAAAAATTAAAAAATTAAGTGGCATTTCTTTAATGACGTAAATAATGATTTTGAAAGGCTTTTTGATATGGCACCACAAAAAGCAGGGATTCTTATCCCTGCCTTTTGATATGGAAAATCTTATTATTTGCTTCTTGTGAAGTAGATTAAAATGATACAAAACAAACAAAACTTACGTCGAAATAAAATTAAGCCTTCCTGTGCGTTGTATCCTGTCAGAAACGGTACGTCTGCTCCCGGGAGAGAGTTTCTCGGAGTTTCAGTTAGGAATGACTCTGGCAAGTCAGGCTCGACGGCCGGTAAGAATGGCAGCGCGACTGTGCTCTGTAGATCGGCTGATTTACCAGGAGCTCCTGCCAGTCTCGCTCCCGCCTTCACTAGCAACTCGCTCGGAGTCGCGCGGAGATACCCTGATACAAGCAAGTCATTTTTATTTATTAAGTTGCACCAACAAAGTGATCAATACAAAACATTGACCAATTGACAAAAGTTCAGGGCAGATTTCACCTCAATTATAGGTGCAATCGACAGTGCAATAAAAAAAAAAAATATAACTAAGATTTGATTACATTTGATTGCTTACGATTAATTTATATTTAATTGGGAAATGATCCGCGACAGATTTTTCCTGTAAGTTGTGAGACAATTAGAAAAAGTATCTATTTCACTTAAAATTAGTTCAGCGCAATCGGACAACTCCGAAAGAACATTGACGGAGACCGCGCTACCGTGGACATTATTGTAGTCCCAAAGGATTTTGTTTAAGGGATTATTATTTTTATTTTATTATATCTTTATATATAAGGGGGTAATTATATCACAACCATGCGATTTTGTGTTTAATGTGTTATTGAACTGTTTATTGACCTTGACTGCCGTAACACGACAGCATAGTTATTCAAGGCCAGAGTTGCGTTGTTAAAGGTAATTGGCATTCGGACTCTACATGTATTCGTTCAAATCTTGGGTGAGTTTTAGGTACCTCATCCAAAATGATAAATAATTATAGAACACCATACGTTAATTAGCTTTATTTCGCTGAAGAGCATATTAGTATTTTTGCCTACCTATGCTAGTAACCTCGAGGGGTAATCTTAGCTTCACCGGATGTGTAAGCGAGTTCGCTGGGCTCAGCTGGGAGACTTTATAATACTAGCCCTAGCAAGCGCAGTGCTTCGCGACCCACTGCGAAGATCCGGCGAGAAACCCAATGGGCTTCGTCTGTCAGTTAATTTTCACGATGAAACTTTCGTCGCATTCGAGGGGTTTTACGAGAATATCGACCGGTGCTTATATGCCTAAAAGCACCGATAGTGGATCGGGAGGATCCGAAGTGACGTGTTTTGGGTGACGGCGACTGTTTACCGTAAGACGTCGCTTTAAGATGGTGAGCGGAGCGTGGGTCTCAGGTTGCGTAACAGCAGACGATTACATACAAAGAGATTGTTAATAACCAGTCGTGTTTGGGGAGAAAATCACTACCGGCACTCTTCGAATTTTATTATAGACATAGTTAATTTGAACGGAAACGTTTACTAATAATTTAATGAGAGGAATATGTTTATAATTTCATGATTAAACCTTTATGCACATAAACACCTTTTGAAGAAGAAATGAAGGTATATTATACAAATGATTTATATGTATATTATGTATGTCTTTGCTTTTTTAAATTTTAATCACATGAAGTAATTAAAAAGTAATGAAAGCCCTTCCTATACATATCGACGCTTGAAAGACAAACGTGACTAAGCGACAATGCGTGAACTTTACAGTAGACTAATTTAAAGTTGAAATTAATTTAAAATATACGTGAGAAATACCTGAAAAAAAATCTATTTTAACGAATCTAGCTGTAGGATTGAAATGATTTTAATAGACCTAGAAATATTTTTTTTTTATCGCATCGAATATGTTTATTGCCTATCATTTATGTACAAAGCGTTTGCCTTTCAAGCGTCGATATGTTAAGCCGTGATGTATTGAAACATCCCCGAAGGTTAACAGTAAGGAATAATTGGAGATTCCTGGCATGGAGGCACAAAATAGATCAAGTTCGAAACATTTGTCTTCCCTAATATTTTTGCGTGTCCTGTAATGTAAAGCAAATCACATTAGCTCGCAATCGGAATTTACGTGCTTTAAAAAGTACAGGGGGGTATCTGCCTACCAGTAGGTACCTACTTAAAGTTTTTAAAATTATTATTTTTTTTACGTTTACTGTAGTGTCATTTTCGGGATTCTTTTATTTAGATCCTGCAGACAAAAGTTCATTAACCTTTATAAAATATACTTAAATCATTTTCGACACAACATGTAGTACCGGAAATGGTATCCATACAACTCATACGTACACTACCTACACATTATAGGCTCACCTAATAATTCTGCAGTACTGTTGGTGTCGATACCAAGTTCTCTGCCGAGTTCGAAGGCACGCTCTCGAGGTTGTTGTGCGAGTGCCCACGGAGACAGGGCCACGCCGCTTTCAGCTATGGCTCCATGAAACAAACCCTTAAATTTTTAAAATGAAAAAAATATAATCACAACATTCTGAAAAGTTTAGAACAAAGAATGGAAGTGGCTTAACTCTGCCCCTGACTTCTATGAGTGACGATAACCACTCACCATCAGGTGGGACCTATGCTGGTCTGCCTACACGGGCATTAAGTGTATATGTATTGGTATCATCGTCGTGTCTTGCTGTTTGAAGGGTAGGCCGTTATTTTTACAAAATTGAATTTCGTCTTTCGTCAGCCACGTGGCAAAGTAAAAAGCAGTTTTATGCACATTCACTAATGAAAGATTACATAATAGATTTGCAAATTAATTAAAATCAAAACGTTCATAACAAAAAATAAGACAGTCAATAGAATTATAAATGTAAGAAAACATATTGATAGTAACATGTAGATTACCCGTGAGGCCGGTGAAAGCATATGAAGGTGTACGGAGGCTGCACCAGCGGATTCCCCGAAGATTGTGACTCGAGACGAGTCGCCGCCAAATGCCTCAATATTGTCTCGTACCCATTTGAGAGCCATTACTTGATCCTTCACAAAAATATAAATACATAATAATATATTTTTTAATTCTACTCTTATTAATTATTTTTTTATGAGCTATCTTTGTTCTGCATAGTTTGATTACAGCAGTTATATTCGTAAGGTGAATGTCAAGTTCATTTATTTTAATAAAATGAGTCTCTTTTTTGAATAATTTATAATTAATTTATTCATTTCAGCTTTAATGGAAGTAGGCAGGTGATGTTGTTAAGGAGATAAAACTTAAACTTTTCAAACGACGTTTTCCATTTATTCTTCTAGAAACAAACAAATTGGACAAAGCAATTTAAATCAAGCACTTTAAGTTATGGCATGAAATATTTTATACAAATTAGAATAAAAGGGATTGGATTAGATTGGATAACTTTAATCTTGCAGCAATGGGCAATAGCAAAATTTTTAGTCATTCGGACTTGACCAAGATGCTAAAACCATGACCGTCGGTTGTGAAAGAGCGACGACGTAATTGGCCGTCATAACTGCCAACAATTTTTACGGTGTTTGCCTTCATGCATGTCATTATTTGACATGGAAACAAATACTCATCAATTGACAAAATTCCTAAAAACTATTTAATTATGTTTAAAAAAAAATCATTAAAAACCGAAATACAAAATTTAACTAGACTTTTTTTTTTTTTATTGCCCTTGTAGGCAGACGAGCATACGGCCCACCTGATGGTGAGTGGTTACCGTTGCCCATGGACTTTAGCAATGCCAGGGGCAAAACAAAGCCGCTGCCTACCGCTTAATACTCTCCACAAGCCTCGTTTGAAGAAGGACATGTCATAGCGCTCGGGAAACACCGTGGAGGGGAGCTCATTCCATAGCCGGATGGTACGTGGCAAAAAGGATCTCTGGAAACGCACTGTGGACTATTTAAAAGTCTTTTTTTTATCCACCTATTAATGCATTTCGAACCGATACATCTCCAACTCTTATATCGTATCTACAAAAAGGCTGATATTAAATAATCTTTATCTTAGTTTACTAATAATTAACTTAAAAATAATGTGTTATCAATACCCAGGTACTACCACTTGCTTGTCTATTTCCTCTACGAAGCGGTCATGCATTACGGTTTGAAGAGCCGCCATATCGATGTAATTGAGACTGATTCAATGTTACTGGGTGGTATTCACTTTATAATGCTTATGAGCTCCGTTAATATTTTAACTAAGAGCCGTTAAAGATATTGAAAGCTTAATATAAATTGCTCGAAAGCTTTGCTTACTTTGAGTCCCATATTGCCAGGGACTTCTTCGTTTTCGAGGCTTAAAAACCCGAGAGCTCCAAGCCTGTAGTTTAGGGTGACCATAACTACTCCAGCGCCGACCAAATGGTCAGGACCGTACAAGAAAGCATTGCCGGATCCAACCGCAAAAGCCCCACCGTGGATCCAAACCATTACGGCTAATTTTGGATTGTACCTATTAAAAATGATTACAGGATATTTAAAAAATAATAATAATACTGTATGTTTGTGTCAAATTAATCGAATTAATTACTAGTATCTACTATTAGTATAGTAGTAGTAGTATCTATTATTAGTATTGTAGTATTATATCTAGTATCAATACAATATCAATACAAGGGCAATAAAAAAATAAAAAATAATAAGTAGGTACTTATAAGCAAATCTACTCATTGGGGCTTTTTGTATTATTGACGTTTCAAATAGGTATTTTAATTCTTCATTCTACAAGTTTAAAATGTATTAAAGGTTTACCCAGAAATATTATCAGGCAACGCTGGAGTATATACGTTTAGGAAGAGACAATCCTCATCGCCCTTATATGTATCAAATAACATAAACCGATGAGGGCAGACTGCTCCTTCTTCTAGCGCATCCCGGACCCCTGACCAGGGCTCCAATTGAACTGGAGGTCGGAAACGCAGAGACCCGTGCGGCGGTTGCGCATACCTTAAAATAAAATATCAATTTTAGTTGGAAATTGTGACTTAATCGAAACTAGATTAATGCAAGTAATCTCGATATTAACGCCACCGTTGTCGATTACTAATCTCGATGGTTCAATGCGCTAGCTATCATAAATATAAGTGAATTGAAGTACAAATGGGTAAAGAGGTATTGAAGAAAACTTATTTTTGAGATCGCGAGCAGTGGTTTAGCAGAACACCGATTAGTACTGACTAGTCATTATTAGTACCGAGAATACCTACTACTGATCGATTACTATTGACTACCGATTACTGACTACTGATTAATACCGGTTAATACTCACCGGACTAGCACTACCTAATCTATGCTTATTTAATTTCATATTAACACGAAACTTTGTTTTAATTTATTAATTTACTAATAATTAAAATTTAAGCTATGTACTTTGAAAAAGCATGTCTAATGGGTAGCTCTGCAGTACCTAATTCCTTTGAAGCTGTAGTAAGGAGTTTGGCTGGTGGTACGAGTAACAAGCTTTCGACCCCGCAGAGCACCATATTTTGTTGAGATGATAGGACCGCCGCCGACTCTCATACGGTCTACCAAGGCGTGGACCAGTCTCGCAGCCCGAGCCGGCACGGCTTGTAATCTTCGCAGGGCGTGCTTCAATCCAACTGACTCACTAACGGTGCTAGATAAGCGTCTCCAAGCTCCGGTCACCTAAAAGAGTAGAGATTTCAATTAAAAACCAATAAAAATCAAACTCTGGTTAAACTGATGCTCAGTTTTATTTAATACTTTCGATACACTCGAACATTTTATTCAATTACCAAAGTTAATATCAAAACGAGGTACGAGGTATGATACATTTTATTATATAAGTGCTGTCTTCAAACCAGAACTAATGACGGTCCTGTCTAGCCTCCTAGCCTATCAATACGGGCACATCCTCTACCAATGAAATTTACTAAAATACAAAACGAAAACAACTCTATGTATGTATTACATTATTTTTTATTATATAGTTTAATAAGTATATTATTTTATTTTAAAATAGGTAGGTATGTAATTTTACAAGATCTGTTTTCTCTTTGGATCGTTTTACGACTTTAGTAAAAATAAATTATTTACTTGTCCTTAAATGCAGCAATCGAGTTATTCAATTAATGCACCGAAAAATGCGTCAACTAATTATTACTTACCTGACAGGTGAAATAATATAATTATGTGAGAATCCATTTAAAATATTTCTGTTAAACTGTTGATTATGGTACAATTATCTCAAGCCGGTGGTGGAAATAATCAATCACGAATTTCTCTACTATGTCTATGGTAAATTCAAAGGGTTTGCTTTTTTTTAAATAATTTTTATGACATAGTAAAATAATAAAACTTTAGTTGAGCAACGAACACGAAAACCTTTTTATTATTTTAGATGGGTTCACCGGTTAAGTTGGACCTACACATAAGATATGAGGTGAAAACTCTCATCTTATTATATAGGTATATAACGAATGCAAGACCGTTTTGCGGAAGAAATAAGCAGAACCGATGGAGAAGTGAGGACTCATAATGCGATTACTATTTTTTTTGTTGTTTCAGGTATTGTATAAGTACATATAATCACCTTCATAGTTATTCCTTCATGGTGTTGTCGTTCATCAGTTTGTGTTAGTTACATCATTACTTCCGTTAGCAATTATATTCATTGAATGCCAGTAAATTAATATTACAGGCTTTGGTGTCCTAACACTAGACGAGATATCGTCACCTATCTATCATAAATTGAGACTAAAAATACCGGCGCATTTCTCATCATTAATTAATCACTCATTCACCATTAGGCGATTCGATTGTGGAATAAATACCGGCTGCGGTGAGAAGTGAACTTTCAACTGCCTTAAAAGAATGATTGGTTTATGTGTATTGTCTTTAAGGATTATGATAGAATATTACGTTTATGTTTAGTGCTATTTATATGTAAGTATATTGCTAAGTAAGTAATATAACGATATGAGTATGGTAGGTATGCATTTATTGTATCTATGTTTTTTTTCTTCATTATTTAATAATTTGCTTAAAGGTTTGGCCTGTTTTGATAGGTCGATCTGAATATTGTTAAAACAAAATAGTACACCTCAACATACGTGCTGTATCTATTTTAAAATTTATTTGAATAAAAACGGTTGTCTGGGTGTGGCGGAGGATGCTACGAATACCGTGGACTGCCATGAGAACAAACGAGTCCATTCTAAGGCAGCTAAACATCCGAAAAAGGCTCTCTTCCATCTGCCGGGAACTTGTTATGAGCTTCTTCGGACACATGCGGTCTCCCAGACATGAATTAGAGAAGCTCATAATTACGGGTCGCATAGAGGGCAAGCGCGCCGTGGGCAGTACACCAGCTAGATGGTCAGATCTAGTAAGAGAAGCACTTAGTGGTAGTCTGTACCATGCGGTCCATGCCACAAATGATCGATCACAGTGGAAGAACGTCACATTTGGTCGCGATCCTCAGTAGTGAGGGAACGATATAGAAGAGAGGATACATTGTGTGCAACGATAAAATCGTATATTGTACATTTATAGCTGCCCGCTGACTGTTCCGCGTTGTTAATTGCGTTTTGATGGTAAATAAACTCTCTCTCTCTATCTGTCTCTCTTCCTCTCTCTATGAAATAAATCAAAATCGTTTGAGATAAATAACATAACGAAACAGTCTATGAATACAAAGCTTACATACACGATACATCGATGACATTACGAAACTTAACATTTGAATTTGTGAGACGGCTATTGTCAGCTTATTTTTACGCAATATCAGATAGTTAGTTACCGAACCTTTCGTCGATTACACTTTTTTTTCTCTGTACAACGGTATGTTGAAATTTTCTGATGTACATATTCATAGTCTGATGCATTTATTTAATTAGGCTGTAGGCGAAGTTCCGTGTGCTAAATCAAAATTGATCGAAAATTTTGATTACATTTAATTATTTTACCCTGGGAGTAAATTATCATTTGACACTTATTCTTATGTTTTCTAAGCCGGCTCACTATCTCAATATAACCTGTGCCGAAGCCATTCTACAAAACGAAGACCGATGATCTTGTCAGTTAAGGCGAATTTACATTACGAAATTAGTGGCATGAAACTAATTTCGTGACATTAGTTTTACCAACAGTTTCACGTGTAATTTAATACTTTCGTAATGCACGCATTAATTTCATGCATGCAAATTAGTTTCGTGCCCTGCGCAATTTTTTGGTGAAATTAGTGTCATGCAACTAATTTCATAGTGTAGACGCGACGTGAAACTAATGTCGCGAAAGGGCCTGCGCTGTGCGGACGTGTGTACTGTTAGTTCGGACGCGCTTCAAGCGTTGAAAATGGCAAACCAACGATGGAGTACAGAATAAAAATTAGATCTTATTAATGAATATCAGCGACAAGGGTGTCTCTGGGACCCGAAACACCTACAGTAAAAAAGCAAAATTATCATTCGAAAATAGTTTTTATAACTCTCAGGATCTTCATCTGCTAATTTAGAGACTAACTTCATTGCACCTAAATACCTTCTTGTTGACCATCCTCGAATCTACCAACTTTTTTTTGATGATAGTCTTTTTTTAAGTTTATATTCTATAGATAGCTACATTGAATATAGCAAATTATAGCTTTGATGCTGAAGGCGCCATGGTTACTGCGATACTGTGAATTTCGCGACACTAATTTTTTAACGAAACTACTTTCGCATATATCGAAACTACTTTCGTGAAACTGAGCTCAACATGCATGACACTAATTTCGTTATGTAAATCCCGCATTAGAATTAGCCATTGATTTAAAGACTTAGGACGATAACACTAAAATCAAATCAAATTTTTATATAATTTAAATTTTTGGAACGCACGCAATGTAACCCGATTAAATATCAAACGACAGGTAGGTACTTTAGGGTGGTAGTTTATTTCAGAATCGACCTCGGGAACGATTGTTTCAAATAATTGTTTAAACAGAAAGAAAAATTGCCTACCTTTGTAGGTAATATACGCACAGCCTTACTTGTGCATATATTTGCATCTATTTTAAGATTTACTATTTATATTATTTCAATTATTATTAGCTCAAAGACATTGTCGGTACTGTTCGAATTACAAAATATTGTTTGAGATCGTCTTATTAATTATCAATCTTTCTTGGCAGCTTTCCAAAGTCTATTTTTGTGAAAGCTTAATCAGGCCAAAAATTTCACAAATCAATAAACGGATCAATTAAAAAGAAATTAATTAAGATTTTTTCCTAGAAATAAATGAGCAAAATTTGCAAAATTTAAGGTTTTAAGGTTAGGCATGGGCAGATTAATTCACAATCTCCAAGTGACGTAACATTTGACCTAGTGACATTCACAGAACAGAATCCTCGTAGCTATAAATTTTGGCAATGCATTATTGAGTCGGAGTGGGTACGTAGCCGAATTGAAAAAAAACAGGCAAGCGTATGTCGGAAAAAGCACAAGGGTTCAGTAGAATGAACGCTCATACTTAAATTAAAAAATAATAAATAAATAATCAACATTCATTATAAATCGTTTCTAAGGTCCGAAAAATGTATAGAAATGAAATTACTATTAGGTAACCAATGATACCTAGATGATGATTAAGCATTTTTTTTCAACCCACGGACAACCAATGCTGGATTAAATTATAAGATATTTTACATTATAGCTTTTGTAACAATAGTAAACACAGGTGTTTTTATTATTGCTTAGATTTCTGAACAAGCTCATGGATTACCTAGTAATAAGTGATTACCGGGGCCCATTGGCATCAACAATGTAAATGCCAACACCCACCTTGAAACATGAGTTCTAAGTCTTTCATAACACAACGGCTATCCCACTCTTCAAACCGAAATGCATTACTCTTTCACGGCAGAAATAGGCAGGACGGTGGTATGTACTAGTGCAGATTCAAAGGCGTCCTCCACAAGTCAAAGTTGACCACAACCTTTAGAGTGATGTCGGACGAGTATCTTTCAAGAGGTCTTTGAAATACGAAGTTTTCATATAGACTTTCTATGTACGTTAAAATATTATTAATGCTTTTAAAATTGAAGAAAACTCTGACTGAATCTAAATATCAACATTTACTGTGTTGAAAATTCTTTATAAATTATGATATAAATAACTAGAACTTTTAAAAAGAGATCTGTATGTCGTTTTGATTTATTGTTTTATAAGATGCTCTTAAAACTGAATTTAAAACATAATCATTCATTCAGACTACGGAATTCTCTACTGTACGACATTCGACAAGCACATAGTTGTTTTTTTTTTTTTTTGTTAAAATTGCAGTAAGCAATCTCTTAATCAAGTTGTATAGCATGTTCGAATGAAATGCAATGGATCATTAATAAACTAAAAAGGAATCAACAAGTTTAATGGAGGGTTTAATGGAAAAAGTTGAACAGTTTGGATTCTTTAAAGTTTTTCAAGTTCATTAAGGTATTGTGAATATGAAACAAGGTAAATTGACGTTCTCTGAATTATTATTCAGTACGCTATTTGGGAACATTATGAAATCGGCTGAGTATGAGTAATTCATAACGATATATACTGAACATATATAATGAAAAAAAACGAGTAATTTTCAAATGCAAATGTGATTTTAAAATCATGTCTCAAGATTGAGACCGACATTTGCTTTATAGTTTCCATAACTGGCAGCTAGTTGCTCTACTCATCTAGACCATTTAAATATAAAGTATGCAAAGCATCTTTGATCGTTTCTAATTAAAAAAAAAAGTAATTATACGGTTTTCGCGTCAAAATTAAAAATAGTTTTTCAATTTACGACGTTTCGAATTAACAGTTTTCAGTTTTCATATTCACTAAGGCGACTAAGGTGTTAATACTTTTTTTTTTTTTTTTGTGATTGAAGGATTACTGGTGGCCCGGAGGCCTTTCCAGTTTCACCAGGACAGGTGGGCGAGCAAAGGCTCAGCCAGGAGGGGTGGGATTTGCTAACAGCTACCCGAGCGCCTCCGAAGGAGACCTAACAACTCAAGAGTAGCTGCTTCGCGAATGAATCTACTACCGGATCGGAATCGCGACCCGCTGAGAAGATCCGGCGAGAAACTCAGCGGGCTGATGCATGGGTTAGGTTGCACGTCGACCTCTTTGTCGAGTTCGACGAGTACGGTTACCGGGGTCCCTAAGCCTGCCCCTAGTATTAGAGCTGAAGGCATCTAATGCAAAGGTTATTGGATCTGATGGATCCGTAAGGACGTGTCTAGGGCGTCGACGGTGACTGGCTCCTGCATGATCAGGATTCGGGGAGTAGTCAGCGGCGGCAACGATAAGGCGATTATCATGACGCATAGCCTTATCGAAGTATCGTTCCGACGCTGACTTCATGTATTTCCGAATTGATTCGAGGCCCAGGTCGTCGTGTAGGTCAACGTTCCTCACGAACCACGGAGCCCCGACAGCTAACCTGCAAAAGCGGGATTGTAGGGATTGGAGGGTGTCTATGTGTGTGCGGGCCGCGTGAGCGAACACCACACTCGCGTAAGTCATGACGGGCCTTATGCAAGTTTTGTAAAGTGTCACCTTGTTCCGAAGGGACATTTTACTCCGCTTACAGATCATGGGGTAGAGTCTACCGAGAATAAACGCGGCACGGTCACGGACTGATTTTATATGCGGGCGGAATGTCATCGATGCATCCAGGGTAACGCCCAGGTACTTGACCTTCCTGGCCCAGGGTATGGATTGACTAAAGAGAGTAATCGGGGGTGTGAGATTCCTCCTCCTAATACGGGAGGAAATCCTTGTGGAGCTTCCCCTCTGAAATAGCACCGCAGTACTTTTCGCTGGGTTGATGTCTATGCGCCATTTTCGGAACCACTGTCCTAGGGCTAGGGCTGCGCTCTGAAGCTTCTTCGCGATTAGGGACTTGTTTCTACTGGAATAGTAAACAGTCGTGTCGTCGGCAAATAAAGCTAAATGGGTCGGCGGCGACCGGGGAAAAGTGTTAATACTAACCACATTGTAGCTAATACTAGAAACGCGATACTTAACGTAATAATAGTTTCAGATAAATATTACCATATAAATAATATTATAATAATTTTCATTATTCTTCCCTTGTTGTGATTAAATAATATTCGTTTTCTTTTAAAGAAATTTCATATGCCTCCATATTTTTATTAGAAATTATTAGAAAGCAACAGCGAATACTCAGATTTTTATAAAATAGCATCATAGAATAGCATCTATAAAAATTCATTGCCGACTAGATAAAACAATTTCTAGGATATAGCTTTGAAACTAAAACGTCTGTGGCTTAACTATGTACATACCTAGTGTGTAAGTATTACATTACGCTTTGCTTTGCTAAAGATGTAAGTAATGAGAGTGCGTACGCACTGTGTTGCGTAAAATGGCTTAATGTGTATCGTATAGATGCGATACGTTTCTCGTTGCGATATTTTTGTTTGGAACACATACCCCGGGTGACAGTGCAATTCACCTGATGTAATTACACGTGCGCAGGTTAAAACGTGCCGTTTTATTCAAAGGTTGTGCATGAGTGCCGTGGTTTACTTACTGAGTGGGAATTTTGTTTACCCAATCGATGCCTCCAATGAACACTACTCTAACTCAAAATTTGGAAATTTTAGTTTTTCACGCAAATCGGTTCACTATTTTAAAAGTATTAGTTACAAATTCATTATTAATGGCGTTCGAAGCAAGAGTAAATCAGCTAGTTACACAAGAAAAAACCATAAAATCTTTATTATTGCAGATATATTTATCAACTTTTTTCATTTAAACTCTCCTCCTGTAAACCTACGAATTTGGAGTTAGAGTAGTGTTCATTGGAGGCATCGAAATGATCTGATCAAGAAGGAGCTTTAAGCGTTAAGCTTTAGGAACCGATAAGCATCGTCAGTGATGCCATGGTAATATGTGATGAGCAAAATAACACTGTGATGAGTGTAGGTTGAAAATTTCCTTCTGAGGTTTCAATGAAATATTGATTGGAAATTCATTTTTGTAACTCACCTTCATGGAATTGAGGCTGGAAGCCGCATTGGCAACAACATCTCCAAGAGTTGCAGGAGGAAGGGCATCTGTATGAAGCACCAATGCGAATGCACAAATGGACAAAGCGCGCCACCACATGCGCATCTCTGTAGGCAGTTCCGCGCAGAGCCTCAAAGTTCTTCGACTAAACAATTTAGATTTCTTCTTAAAGTGCCCCTTAATTATCTAAAATTGAAAATAATATTTTAATTAATAAGTATGAAAATTACTTACTACGCGATATGCTGTTAATTAACATTTTTACCTAGCATAGCCAATCATTTTGAATACTTAAGTATTTTTTATAAAATGTAAGTAAATAGAAAAAAATAATATAATACACTACAATGATAAAGTTATAGTAATTGTTTTAAGAAATACTGTCTTTATCAGCCTATAGCAGTCCACTGCTGGACATAGGGCTCTCTAATTGCATGTCACTGAGCACAATCCTCGGCTTCTGTCATCCAGTTGCTGCCAGCCAAGGCACAGATCGTCACTCCACCGAGCTTGAGCATCCTGCTCTACTTTTGCAATTCGCGGTCTCCACTCAATAACACGGTTACTCCAACGGGTATCGGTTGTCCGGCTAATATGGCTATCCCATTGCCACTTGAGCTTGCTAATTCGCTGTGCTGTATCTATAAATTTAGATAATACTATGTCAATGAATGATGTTATAATCCATTTCGTCGCGAAATGAAATAATATAAATTTTGTTTTTATAGGACTGAATGAATGGCAATCTCAGAATCCATCTAATATTATTCGGAGACAGTAGCTCATAGGTATCATAACGCGATTGGTGCCACAAGCTTTTAATATATTATTATACCTTTCAATACCTATATAACTTTCTAGATAAGATCGAAATCTCAATTGTGTTGTTGAAGAACTGTCTCGCCAATCAAACCGAAAGGCATAATTTGTTAAGGGCAGAAATATCAACAGCAACAAGCCCACAGTGAACTGGCGATGACAGTTTACTGGTATAATATATTTCTTAGTGGAGACCGCTGCCTGTTCTTCGGTGAAACCGTAATCCTTATGTTCCGTAAACTTTTACGAGAAGAGATTGAATAGTGCTATTCTATCCAAGCACCCGAGTTTTTTTATCATTGAAGGATAATTGGTGGCCCGGAGGCCTTCCAAGTTTTACCAGGGCAAGTGGGCGAGCAAAAACTCAGCGGAGGGATGGGATTTGCTAATAGGTGCCCGAGCGCCTCCGAAGGAGACCTAACAACTCAAGAGCAACGGCTTCGCGAATGAATCTACTACCGGATCGGAATCGCGACCCGCTGAGAAGATCCGGCGAGAAACTCAGCGAGCTGATGCATGGATTAGGTTGCACGTCGAACTATTTGTAGAATTCGGCGAGTACGGTTACCGAGGTCCCTAAGCCTGCTCCTAATGTTAGAGATGAAGGTGTCTAATGCAATGGTTATTGGATCTGATGGATCCGTAAGGACGTGCCGAGTTATGGAACACACATATACCTATGCATTCTTATTGCATACGTTACGTGCACATTATTCTGTGTTGATCACTTTAATGATATTTCTGTTCAAATGAGCGGGCAAACATATTCTCGGCAAATCTAAGTCAGACTAGGTATGTAGTTATTGTTGGGTACAGCGAGGCGTGCTTGGCCGTCCTCTGTGGTAGCTGTGTTATTCAACTTGCACTTTCACTAGCCGAGGGTTATCAAAACACAAATTATTTCGTTTATCCGGCTATAAATTGTGGTGAAAATTGGCGATCTGGAAAATTATACTTTAACTAAGTTGAGATTTGTGTTCTATTTATATGTCGTGTGCAATGTGTTCACGAATACTCAGCATCCATGGTAGCCTGTTGTCATTAATTTTATTGTCAATACCAAACCCGATGAATACCGGTTGGTTTATAATATAAGCTTTATAAAAACAATGCCAAGACATTTGCCAATTGAAGACATTTAAATAATTTCATACAATAAAATTGAAAATTCCTTCTTGTTTCTCAAAACTTGTCGCTTTTTTTTTTGTTATTCTACCTATTCAGAGGCTATTTCAGCTTCACCCTAAAATATAGGTGAGCTCACGGGGCTCAAACCGAAGTGTTGCTAACACTGGCCCTAGCAAGAGCAATGCTTCGCAGAATCTACTACCGGATCGGAAACGTGACCCACTGAGAAGATCCGGCGAGAAACTCAGTGGGATATGTCTATGGGTTAATTCGCTCGTCGAGCCCTTCGTCGCAAGCGACGGGTTCGACGAGGACGGTGACCGGACACTTGTCGTTTACACAGAGAGATGTGTATGGTTCACAATAACCACTAAAAACCCGTTCTGTGCTTGTCCACGCATCGCGTACAATAAAAAAACTACATGTCAATAGTCATTTAATTTAGTAGGTAACACGCCGTAAAATAAAACGTCTGAAATGTCATAAATCTCATATTCATCGAACTTCCCATCAACGTTAAATCGTGCACTTTGTTGTAATTTAAAAAATGTACAATCCACAACCATCCATACAAAACGGAAGCACTTTGTGTTTAATTTAAGTTATGTAAGGAATACGACGCCATGCTATAATGGATGTTGTAGATCGCGATAATTCCACAGAATATTTACGTCGTTCAGAAAATCTGACAGTATACATTGAATTTAAAACGTCGAACGCAGCTTACATAACTCGTGTCGCTGACAGTTATCGTTACATCACTAGAAAATAACATCCTTTACTGTGTATACTATTTTACTACCGGAATTTTAACGCGAACCCATTTATCAGTACTAGCAAGTGAGTAGTTTAACCGAGTGTAGATGTATCCCTTTAGGTTTTACTGGTGGTAGGACCTCTTGTGAGTCCGCGCGGGTGAGTGCCACCACCCTGCCTATTTCTGCCGTGAAGCAGTAATGCGTTTCGGTTCGAAGGGTGGGGTAGCCGTTGTAACTATACTGAGACCTTAGAACTTGTATCTCGAGGTGGGTGGCGCATTTACGTTGTAGATGTCTATGGGCTCCAGTAACCACTTAACACCAGGTGGGCTGTGAGCTCGTCCATCCATCTAAGCAATAAAAAAAATAAAAAAAAACATATATTTTTTACCTATACAAAATAATTTCTCTATTAGTAAAGTTATTAGTTCCTCCAGTTTTAATCAAAATTAATAGTTGAAACAATGTAGGTAGAATCAAGTAGGTACCAATAAAAATCATCCGAATCAACCTTGCTTCTGTAAAGACCGTATATTTAGAGATGTAATTATATATGTCTACGTAACCGGTTAGTAAAGTAACCGTAACCGTAAAGTTATTAATTAAATCTTTCCGTCCATTAACCTAACCGTTATTTTTAAATACAAATATAAAGGGAGTAAAAGCTGCTTCTGTATTCATCCTATAAACGCAATCTGAATACCTACTCTTAATTCAATGTTTATGTTCTTTGTCAGAAAGGAGAAGGTGTCTTTTATAGTTCTAGGTACCTATGTATGTACATAATGACATTTAAACACTATCTAAAACATGATACTCTTAATATCTTAATATATATTAGGATAATATTATTATGTAAGAAATATTCTTAGGTTTACTTTTATTGTTCGTGCATTAAAGAGTTGGCATAGCACGAAACTTATTTTTAATTCATATTTATACTAATTGTAGGTGCCTATCGCTCAACGTATTGTCTTATAGTTAAAAGTTTTGTGTTTTGGATAGTTTTGAGCATAAAACAAGTAATAATTATAAAATAAACACTGTTTAACCGGTTTTACTATTATTTCCCACAGTCTATCCGTGGTCATGGTGCTTTGAAACAGTGCCGAAATATCGTTATCTGAATAAAAGTTAAAATCTTGGTATATAATAACAGCTCGTTAAATGTCCGTGTTTATAAGAGTGGTTAGTCGCGAAAGTTTAAAAAAAACGTATCTTGTGAGTAAACATTACCTAAGATTTTAGAATCCGTTCACTCCGTCTTAAACACAAATGTCAACACAAGCTCAAATGGCTCATAACACTGATCACTTTAAAAACACACGATACAGTTATTACTTAACGAATGATTAGTATTGAAATAAGTAAACTGCTGGATATCAAAGGTCCCGTTTGTAGGATAGCTTGAGGCGCGCACGCTGACTGTCGTTCACGTTATTATGGTCGATTCGCGGAACGTTGCGTTCGCCGAACTATTACTCAACACCACCCACTACTGCCTCATGCAGTAGAGGCAAATTGTTATCCAATTATTACTCTGAATCCGATCTTTATAATTTACAAGTCGAACTTTTGAGATGCAATAGCACTGAGGTCTCAAATGTCTACTATATTTATTCTCAACTAGCTGACCCGGCAGACTTCGTAGTGCCTCAATCGATAAATAAAAGATCTAAACTTTTGTATAAAATAAACTTAAAACAAACAAAATAAATTCGTCCGATGGGGGACACATCAAAGGAAAAACAAAATTGTTATTTTTATTTAATTCCGACCATTTTCATAGTTATCATCTATCTTTTAAACCTTCCCTGGACTTCCACAAATAATTCAAGACCAAAATTAGCCAAACCGGTCAAGCCGTTCTCGAGTTTTAGCGAGACTAACGAACAGCAATTCATTTTTATATATATAGATAGATAGATTATTCTGATATTCATGTTATCTGGATCGAACAAAACTTGAACTTAAGCTTGCTGAAATATTTAGCTTAAGAAGCCACAAACAAATAAGCTTACATTTATTAGGTATTTATAGTATTTAAATTTTCCATGTCGTTTTTTTTAACCATTCAATTCGAAGCATATGCATAACTTACATAACGAATATTAGTTGCAGCAGCAAAATCGTTTGAGAAAATATGCAACTTTTTCATTATACAGCACGTTTCCCAGAAACCAATAAATATACCCCGTTGGAGTGGAAGTGAAGGCACTGAAGAAATGTATTCGCAAGACCTTCAGTGAACTAGTCATACATTCCGATTTGAGAGGCGGACCGTCGTATTAAAATAAATTGCTTCGATCGGCTTTATTAATTCGTAATACATAATATACAAATTTTTAATTCGCTGAAGAATTCGCTGTGAGCTCGTCCACCTATCTAGGCAACAAAAAGATAAAATAAAAAAAAACATATATACGTTTCATTGTATTCTAAAAATATGTTTTTTTTTTGCGTTGTTTATCAAGTAAACGTAAAAAATAAGTAGAGTTCATAAAGAGATAAATGCGTATACTTATGTCAAAAAACAACAGTAACTGGTAGAGCTTCTGAAAATGTTCTGAAACCTTCACCACACGACAAAAAAAGCAAAGACATATTAGAGGCACAAAAAACAATCGACGACATTATCGCCCAGCCGCTCAGAGAATACGTGAATTTTAAGTGTTTTTTTATATTTAAGGGATATCTTGTTAATTCTTAAATTTTAACCCTGTAATATTGATGGCTTATTAACTGTTTAGGATCTTTGAAAATGCACAAGGGTGGGCAAATAAAAATAATCTCTGGATGTAAAAAGTGTACATTGTACAAATAAGTTTCCGCCGTTTTGAGAAAAATGGTGTGGCACGAGGCTTACGTTCGAATTCACAGATGATAATCGGCTTGAAAATTAAATTGATTATCTAAGAACAACTTAACCCTAGCATATTTTTAACTCATAACGTATTATCATCATTTTTTTTTAATCCAAAAATGTTAAAATTACCAAATAAGCGTCATTTGCGGGAACTTTTAATTTTCTTTTTTAATTTAAAAAAATCTGCAGCCGAGGCGCATCGATTGCTCGTAAAAGTATATAATGAGGCTGCCTTGAGTGAGAGAACATGTCATGAGTGGCTTAAAAAGTTTAAAAACGGTGATTTTGACGTAGAAGACAAAGATCGCAGTGGAAGGCCAAAAATTTATGAGGATGCAGAATTGACGGAGTTATTGGGGGAAGATTCGTCTCAAACACAAAAAGAACTTGCACTTAATTTAGAAGTCACTCAGCAAGCAGTCCCACATCGTTTAAAATCGTTAGGAATTATTCATAAACAAGGTAATTGGATTCCATACGAATTAAAGCCGAGAGATGTTGAACGCCGATTATGCATGAGTGAAATGCTGCTAGCTAGGCACCCAAAAAAAAGTTTTTTACATCGAATCGTCACTGGTGATGAAAAGTGGATACATTATGATAATCCAAAAAGAAGAAAATCATGGGGACTACCTGGCCACGCTTCAACATCCACAGCAAAACCAAATACATATGTATGTATGAAAAAAAACTCATGCTGTCTATTTGGTGGGATCAGCTGGGTGTGGTGTATTACGAGTTGCTTAATCCAGGCGAAACAATCACTGGAGCTCTCTATCGAACGCAATTGATGAGATTGAGTCGAGCTCTGAAGGAAAAACGCCCTCAATACTACTCCAGACATGACAAAATTATTCTGCTCCATGATAATGCTCGTCTGCATGTAGCGGTACCGGTGTGTGAGTACTACCTCACCCGCCGTATTCACCAGACATTGCCCCGTCTGACTATCATCTGTTCCGGTCAATGGCACATGCTCTGTCCGAGCAGCAGTTTACATCATATGAAAAATTGGGTTGATTCGTGGATAGCCTCAAAAGACGAGGAGTTGTTCAGACGTGGAATCCGAACTCTGCCTGAGAGATGGGAAAAAGTAGCTGCTAGTGATGGACAATACTTCGATTAAATTTAAATTACCGTTCTTTCATAATAAATATTATTTTTTCGACAAAAAACGGCGGAAACTTATTTGTAGTCCTAATAGTATTTTATTATAATGAGCATTTCATATTATTCTGTCTAACTCCTGCGGTGTTGTCATCTTACCTCATAAAATTTCATTTCATTCAATTTAGTTTAATTTCATTTTTTGTACAAGAGATAAATCCACATTGCAAATACAAATACACAACAGATAAAGCCGCTGTAACCCGAAACATGTCGAATCCCTCGATCTACTTTCAGTGCTTTTAGACCCCTCACTCCACCGGTCACTAACCTCGTCGAGGTTGTCGACATGTTGTTGATTAAGACGAATAGTTCGACGAGCGAATTAACCCACAGATACAGCGTACTGAGTTTCTCGCGTCTCTCAGTGGGTCGCGGTTCCGATCCGAAGATATATTCTGCGAAGCACTGCTCTTGCTTTGCTAGTGTTAGCAAAATCTCCCACGTTGAACCCGTGCGCGTAACTACCTACCCGTACGGGCGTAATTAGAATAGCCTCATAAGCTACCCTCCTCCTCGCGTCGTTTCCTCACTGCTGAGGGTCGTGACGTGATAATTCGACATGATTTTACTCCTTGTGATGTCCCGCCAGCGCCTCCGATCATTGGCCGCATGAAGGGCGTCGTGGAATGGGATCTCTAGTGTGGTGCGGATTTGGTCGAACCACCTTGTCGGACTGCGCCCGCGCGGTCTCTTTCCCTCGATCTTCCCTGTCACGAATAGTATTTCTAGGCTATCCGGTGTTTTCCGAGCAATATGACCAAAGTACTCGAGTGCGCGACGAAGGCAGAGTGTGGACAGTCTAGTCTTGATCTGCAGTTGATCTAAGATAGACTGATTGCTTCTCTTCACTGTCCAAGGTATCCGGAGCATTCTTCTCCAGCACCACATCTCAAAAGCATCCACGCGTTTGCGATCAGCTGCTTTAAGGGTCCAGGTCTCCGCTCCGTATAGAAAAATGGAAAAGACCAGAGTGAGCACCAGTTTTGTCTTTGTTTTCTGGGTAATGTTATGGTCCTTCCAGATTTTACCGAGCTGGGTCATGGCTCCCTTTGCCATTCCAATACGCCGTCGTACTTCAGGTTCGCTGGATCAGGTATTGTTAATGTTGGAGCCTAGGTAAATAAAGTTGTCAACAAGCTCAAGGTTTAGTGTTCCACTAAGCTCCAACTTTTTTGTGCGATCAACGACCATGATTTTAGTTTTGGATCTGTTGAGGGCGAGTCCCATCTCCAACCCTATGTGCTCCATCCTGTTCAGAAGCTCTGTCATCTCTGCTTCTATTGTGGCAAGCAGAGTGGTGTCATCTGCGTAGCGCAGGTTCGTCACTTCGTCACCTATAGTTATGCCTCCATCCCAGTTTTCTAGGGTCTTGCGCATGATGTATTTGCCGTATATGTTAAATAGAATGGGTGACAGAATACACCCCTGGCGAACTCCTCTTCTGAAATTAAAACGGTTTGACATAGTGTAGTCGACCCTTACAGTGCCCTGACTGCCATAGTAAAGGGATTGGAGAAAAGCTTTAAGGTGCATGGGTACTCCGAGTTCCTGAAGGACCCGCCATAAGCAGTTCCAGCCAACGCAGTCAAACGCCTTGCTGTAGTCAACGAAGCACAGGATAATAGGTGTATCGAATTCGTGGCATCTTTCTATTAATTGTCGGATGTTTAGGATCTGCTCGCGAGTACCTCTGCCTTTGACAAAACCAGCCTGTTCCTGAGGGATTTGCCAATCCAGAAAGTGTCGGATTCTAGAATTGATAATATGCAGAAGGATTTTACTTGCATGTGAGATAAGAGCAAGGGTCCGATAGTTGTTACAGTCTTTCGTGGATCCTTTTTTGTGTAGTGCTTTTTTGTGTGGCAGTATTATGGAGCTCCTCCAATCATCCGGCCATTCACCATTCTGCCAGATATGATTGCAGATTTTATGCAGTACATCTATTCCTGCGTCGCTGAGTGCTTTAAAGTCTCTGCTGTGATGTTATCATGTCCTGGCGCTTTATTATCCTTTAGTTTTTTCAAGGTCGCCTTAATTTCCGAATGCAATATGGATGGTTCTTGAACTATATCAGCCCAAACAAAATCCGGACCACAAGTGGTGTCATTAGTGGGGTTTTTGTAAAGGCTTTCACAATAACGACGCGATCTTTCTGTGATCAGCTGAAGGTCAGTGATGGAGTCGCCATCCTCGTCGCCGATAACCCAGGTCTTTGCTTTGAATTTTTTCGACAGCAGACGAACTTTCTTAAATAAATCAGAGGATTGTAACTTTAGGGAGTGCGACTCAATTCCTTTATAAATATTTTCAATGAAAATATTCTTGTCACGTCGGCAGCGTTGTTTTATGTCTTTACTGAGTGCATTGTAGTTTTCAATTTTATCTGATCCTTGCAAGTTCTTTCTGCGTTCAATCAATTCCCATGTATCGTTTGAAATCCACATAGATCTTTTTTGTTTTGCTTGTTTAGGCACTGTTTCTGAGACGGCCGATGCAATAGATGATTTCAGCCGCTGCCACAGCCCTTCGGCGGACTCACTGGCTGGTGGTGTTGTACCTAAAAGCTGTTTTTCGAGAGCATTGCGGAAGCTATCTTGCTTGTCCGGGTCTATAAATTGCATCTACGTTTTTGCGCTTTGAGGCGCAGGCGGAAGTTTGCAACCAGGAGCACATGGTCTGAACCACAGTCCGCCCCAGGATAGGTCTTGACATTTGATACGGTGGACCTCCAGCGAGAGTTGATCAATATGTAGTTAATCTGGTTCCTGAATCTGTCACCTGGTGATTTCCATGTATACAGTCGCCTCGCATGATGTTGAAAGCAGGTATTGAGAATCGTGAGATCTTTTTCCACGCAAAATTCTAAAAATCGTTCTCCACGGTCATTTCGTTTGCCCAAGCCAAAATTTCCTACAGTGCGTCTTATGTGTCCATCCGCTGTCGTTTCACCGACTTTTGCATTCCAGTCCCCAGGAATAAAGGTTATCTCTCGATTAGGTATTGATCCGAGTGTCGCGTCTAGTGAATGATAGAAGTCGTCGATATCCTCGTACTTGGCCTGGGCTGTTGGGGCATATATTTGTATGACATTTGTTATGCATGGTTTTGTGTTGAGTTTCAAAGTTAGTATTCTATCAGATATGGGATGGTATCCGAGGACGTATTGGTTCAGGTAGGGTGGCAGCACAATTGCAACTCCATTTCTGCTTGAATTTTCATTACCTGAGAAGTACACAGTATTTCCAGTAGATGTTTTAAAATGGCCATTGTTTCTCATATGTGTCTCGCAGATGCCCAGAATTGACAAGTTGTGATTTTCCATTTCTTTTTCGACGATGGATAGTTTTCCCGCTTGAAGAAGCCCATTCACATTCCACGTGCTAATACGCTGTTGTTTGCGTATTAAGATGGTCTTCGAGTCGCCAGTAACAATCCTTCCTTCTGAAGCCTGACGAGTCACTTCATGGGAAGCTTCGGTAGCCAATTTCACACCACTCGCCCCAGGTAGCGGGTGGCGCCGGTGGTCAGTCGGGTCGCATGAGAGAACATCAAATAATATATCTGTCGACATCATGAGGTTTTCTTGGGCTACTTTTCATAAGCTACCAGCGAATAGGAATAGAGGAAAAATTACTTAAATTTTATTTTTAGTCAATATTTGGTTGTATAGCCTGCGTTTTTTTTTGTTGCCTTTGTAGGCAGACAAGCATACGGCCCACCTGATGGTGAGTGGTTACCGTCGCCCATGGACTTCAGCAATGCCAAGGGCATAGCCAAGCCGCTGCCTACTGCTTGATACTCTTCCCGCGTTCCCTTTATCCCACCGTCAGAACAAAATCTTTGAGATATTTTCTGATAATATGTACAATATAGCTATAAATATACCTACCTATTTGTATGTAAGTTTGTAGTGTATATGACTATATGACTCATTTTAATTTTCACCATAGACATATTCGTATGTCCTTTCGCCATAGACAGTGCTTCATGTTAGAGGTTATTAGTCATAGATAATATACCTAATATTTTACTTAGTTTACACTTCATACTTACTCTTTCTAGTTATATTCTTTATAAATACTACTACTACTGAGCTGGCGCTATGACCCCGAAGTGGGTCTTGGCCTCCGACAATAAACTTTGCCATTCATCCCGGCGCTGCGCAACACCTTGCCAGTCCGACACTTGGAGCTCCCGTAAATTTCCTTCCTTCCTTCTTTATAAATGCTCTCATCATACGAGACTACTTGTCGAACCGTTCGTTCCGATATCGAGTCGAGGGAACGCGTTCCTGGCCCCGTCACGTCACAGCCGGAGTCCCGCAAGGCTCCGCCCTCTCCCCGTTACTATTCAATTTGTATATCAATGATATACCCCGGTCTCCGGAGACCCATCTGGCGGTCTTCGCCGATGACACCGCCATCTACTACTCGTGTAGGAAGAAGGCGTTGCTTCATCGACGACTTCAGACCGCAGCTACCACCATGGGACAGTGGTTCCGGAAGTGGCGCATCGACATCAACCCCACGAAAAGCACAGCGGTGCTCTTCAAAAGGGGTCGCCCTCCGAACACCACGCTGAGCATCCCCCTCCCGACTAGGCGCGTCAACACCTCCGCCCCCGCCGTTCGCCCAATCACGATGTTCGACCAGCCCATACCGTGGGCCCCGAAGGTCAAATATTTAGGCGTCACCCTCGACAGTAGGATGACATTCCGCCC
>NW_021011537.1:73698-289992 GCF_003987935.1 Bombyx mandarina
TGTGCATTGGCGTTAAGTTAGACCAAATACATTTTTTCCATCCTCCTACTTATCGTTATGAAGGTATAAAAAAGATAGGGAGTTCACATAGGTAATATAAACAAATAAGTAAATATGTTCATTATTTATCTTTCAAGAGATAATATAGGTATACATTATAATAACTTTTTTACACAGTCGAAATTATATTCCTAACATTAGTAAAATAACATTTTAATACGATAGGTAAGATAATGGAAAAAATGTATTTGGTCTAACTTAACGCCAATGCACATTATTTCATTTATTTATTTTTTAATTTTTTTAATTAAACTGTATACCAATTAATTGCTCCTTCAGGATTTATATTTGTTTTTTTTTCACGATTAAAACCGCGTAGAATGTTTAGGCATTATAGTTGACGCATGCGCAGTACACATATTTTGCATACATTTATTCAACTAATAAAAATAGTAAATTAAACAAAAAACGAGTAATTTCAAAAGAGAACAAACGTGTTTTATATAAGAACAATCGAAAATGAATATTTACGAGTCATTAAGGATGAAAAAATATTAAAAATTGCATTAGAGGGGCTAACTTGTAGGTATATTTTTAAATATTTTTTTTAAATAAATAAATGCAGAACAAACAATTATTAACAGTGAACAATCATGAACAAATGATGAACAAACGAATTAATAGAAAATAAGTATAAAATAGGAAAAAAAAAAATTTTTTACGGTCTAACTTCATTCACCTGCCGCTAGGGCTATCAGCATAAGTAGGAAAAAAAAAATATAAATGCTTGACCTAAATACGAAATCCACGTCTCTATCCCTACGCAGTGCGCACGGCATAATCTATTGACTAAAAAGGTCTAAAGCAAACCAAGTACATTGCGTTGCAAATTTATGAAATAACTAACTTGAACTATTTGGAGTCTCAGTTTCATAGATTAACTTATTATTCCATGGCAAAATAATAACATGGTACTTCGATAGATTGTGTTAGATAGATAGATAAGATAAATACGTCTGTTTTGTAAATTTAGATTAATTGAAGTTCGTGCGGCCCGCAGACATCAGCATGCCTCCAATGACGACATGTATACACATTTGTTTTACTGAAAATCTCAAGTACGATCAAAGACCTTGACGTTAGCCGCTCGTCAGATTGCATTGTTGACTACAGCAGCCTCTTCTACTTCCACCAGATTCTAACTTAGACGAAAATTGGGTGGGTCTGGCGGAAATGCAGGGGAGTCGCTTATTAGGTGGCCTATATCATCATGGGTGCCAAGCCGCGAACACCCCTGCTCGGTGACCTCCGAGGAGGTCCGCCCCTTAATTCAAAATAACAGATATTCGCTTGGGCTTAATACCGCATAATATCAAAATTTACCTGATATGCAACTGTTATAGTATATACGTGCACCTTTATTTACATCTATCTATTATACACAATAGACTTTTTGGCGGGAACGCGAGGAGTGAAGTTGTGTGATTTGTTTTATTTTGTCTGTTTGGTGTTTCTTCAGGTTTAAATGTGTAACGACGGTGGTTTATTAACTGTTTAACATCTGTGAAAGTGCACTAAAGTGGGAAAATGAAACAAAGCCGTTGAACGTAGCTTCTCGGGATCCCCCAAAAAGTACACTGAAAAAATCTCAGTAAATGACCACCATTTTACTGAGATTGTATTTCATCCCATATCATCTCATCTCATTTAATTTCATTTTATCCCAGTTGATTAACGTCTCCAATTAATCATCTTCATTTCATTTCATCATTTTTCATGAAAATAAGAATTAATAAGACATGACTTAAAGGTCTTAGTTACCAGGTCATAAAATCACCTTAAAAAAAATTATACACAATAACCCATCCTATGTTTAAGATAAAAAATGATGAATTGATGATTATATCTTGAATGTATAGTGTACTTTCCGTAAATTATCTTCTCATTGTTTAGTGTCAATTGTTAGACGAGTAATTGTGGGCTTTACGGCCAAAGAGAAGCTAATTAATTAGTCTAAAGTGAACTAAATACTGCACCTTTCTCGTTTTTTTCATAAAACTGGGAGTCATTCAGTTTTTATTCATTTAATTGAAGAAAGTGTTAAATTAACTAAAAACTTCTGTTGCACCGGCATTATAATGTCTACCCATCAAGGACCTAGTGCGCCACTAGACGATCTTCCACCGCCGTACTCATCGGTTGTAGGAACTACGCATTATGGCTTTGTGGCTCCGGCACTAAGTAATCCTATCCCGGATTCTGTAGGAGCATATCCACCTGCTAAACCATTTACTCCTCCAGGAGTTTACCCTCATCCCGAAGGTGTAACAAATGCAACTGTAAATATGCAGCCTTCTAGAATACCACCTCCACCACCAGGCTTACCAGTCGGTATTGTTCTTCCAAACGCTATGGGTACAGAACCAACCACTTTAACATGTTTCAACTGTAATAAAATAGTTACTACAAGAGTTACATACACAACAGCTTGGCACACACATTTAATTGCTGGGTCGATTTGCTTGATCACTATGTAAGTATGACTCATTTAAAAGTTTTTTATAACTATAGCATAAAAGAATAATTCTTTATAGCAGAATAAATACATATCATAGTATATGAACTAGCTAATCTGTTACAGCCTTTACTGGTACCTAGTTTTAGAAGGTAATAGATAGCCATACTTTTGAAATCATTAACATTAGTTGTATGTAATATATATAATCTTATTATATTATTTGTTACATAATAATTTAAAATCACTTTTGACAGATTGTCTACAGCCTTGAAGAAAATCTGTAAGGCAAAATGTTGTGTTTTAGTGTTTTCCCAAGTTACTGGTGTTAACAAACTATTTTGATGAAGTTTCTTACATCTTTATTTTGTGTAATTATTTATATTTTACAAATTTCAACATTTGAAATAGTTTTCATTATTTGTCACTGATGACCAGATATTTTAAAATGAAAATAAGAACTAAATGGTAAAAGTTGCTTTGTTAATAGTGGTTTTTGAAAAATAACATAAAAAGAGCTCTTAGATGCTTTTGCCCTTTATCCTGAAGATTCATTCAGAAGATATGAGAGGAAAATCAAATGAGGTTACTTCTACAGATGGACTAGTTATTATTATGGTCCTTGCATAGTATTCCCAATTAGAGATAATAAAGAATAAAACGATGAAGTTGAACTATGAAGATTTACAATAAAAATAACTTGTAATATTGAGATGGTAAATTCAAATGTATTGAAATATATTATCATTGTTATTACTATTATTGTAATGATATTTATGGCCAGACCTTGTAAAAACATTGGTAATCTGATTTAATTTGCAATTTTTTTTAACTCATTTTGTTTTTTCAGAGTTTGTTCACTATGCTGCCTGGGTTTGATCCCGTACTGCTTTGATACATTCAAGGAGGCTGAGCACTACTGCCCTAATTGCAACACATTCATCGGCAAAAGCAACAAGTGTTAATTTCAGTGAAATAAATATATTTAAAATTGGTGTCCTTTATGCATAATGTAAAGTCACTAAATTTAAAATATCTACAATTTTGAGAAGAGGCTAAGAAATATATATGCAGTATTTCCTGTAGCATTATTATCATTTCATTCTAAATAGAATGTTTTTGATTAATGATGTTCTCTTGTGATGTTTATACACTTCATGGTATATAAGTGGTGGAAATGCATTTTAAATTTAGAGCATGTAGACTTTGAAATTAGCTTACCAAAATAATCAGCAATTTTAATAAAATGTATCTCATTTATACATTATTAATTAAACAAAAAAATAAATGTCTTGCTTTGATATTGACCATTAAATTTAGAAACTTGAAGCATTATTTGTTGGTAAGTTATAAATGTAATATTCAAAAAAGTTATGTCTATAAAAACCATGATGATTGTATAAATGAAATATGAAATCACATACATCCTTGTGGTAACATGTGAGAAATTTTTGCCATGACAAAACAATGAACTGACAAAATATGGTTTTATTATTTATTGTCATTGCAAAAATATAATGATAAATTAATATATTTTGTGATATTCATTTTATTTTACTAGAGCATTCCATTAGAATATTTTAATGATAATAAAGTTAAAATAAAAATTATTTAGTATCATTGTATCTTGTTCTTATTCAATAAAGTACTGGCATATACCAAACCAATATAATATGAAACTATAAAAAAAACAATAGACGTATTATTTTGTACTGAATGATTATATTCTACAATGTATAAAATTCATTTTACTTTGTTCAAAGGAATAAGAGCATTATGAACTCTTACAAATACTATAATGACATGATTGTTTCATGACTTATGTTTATGAATATTTCTGTAATTGTTATATTGTCACACAAATGTGAGTGACACTAATGTGTGTATCACTAATAACCGAATGATAATATTGTAATAAATCCACACTAATATCATAAATATGAAAGTGTGTTTGTTTGTGTTGGTTTGTTCATTCATGTTGAAACAAAGCAGCAGATTGGCATGATTTTTTTAGTGAGTTCAGTTTTTAAACCTAAAACTTCAGGTCAGGTGAGTGACATAGGCCACCTTGTATCGCAAAAAAATTTCTCATTCCCTGTGGGAATATTTTTATATCTGTATTGCTATCTTTAGAAAAATCAATTGACACTTTTCTTCAAAAACGCAGTGAAGCTGTGGCAGGAATTTAAAATCTACTGTAATGCTAACTTTCAGGCACTAAACTACCTAAGTTATGGAAAAAATTTGAATTATATTATTATAATGATTAATTTTATTGTAAGTTTATTATTATTTAGATTTGGAATGAAAATAAAAAGATGAAAATAAGTTTGTGAAATTATTCCATCGTATAGGGAAATAGGATATAAGTCTAATCTTATTCAACTGTATGATAAGATAACTGAAGCAGTGACTAGCAGATAAAGGTATTTTAAAGGTGTTATTTTGTAATCAACATGACAGATACATAAAATACATTGTTAAAACTTTAGTATAGAATGATGAGTGATGGTATAAATCCAGCCCAGAGTGATTCTGTCCAAGCAGACTTTAATGTAGAAACTGTAAATTATGTCAGATCAGAACCTCCACCATACACTCCTTGGGATCAGAGAAATGTGATAGAAGCACCTGTTATACATCAAACAGTAATAATACAACCACAACTGAAGGCTTCACCAATATTTTTTCATTGCCCTAAATGTAATGAGACAGTTCTCACCAAAGTAGAGTATAAAAACTCAAAAAAAACTCATATGTTGGCTGGCTTCATATGTGGATTTACATTGTAAGTGCACTAAAAAACTGTTTTATTTGATTATTTACATATCTTTAATGGATTATTGCAAGTTTTCTTTTTTTTCTAGATGGTGTATGCTATGTTGTCTTGCAACAATGCCGTATATTTTCCCACTGTTTAAGAAAACAAGGCATTATTGTCCAAATTGCAATCTGTTTTTAGGTCAATACTCTAAATTTTAACAGTGGCATAATTGAAAGTCATTTAATGGTGAAAAAGAATTTTTAATGTATTTCTTAAATAAAATTTTTGCTTAGCAATTGGTACATTTAACTTAATAATAAAATAAAAATTAATTTCCATAAGGAACTTGGAGTCTGAAACAATCCGAGGCTATCTTCCATTTCCCATCAACTGCCACTATGAGAAAAGTTTGCTGAAATGGTTTCTTTGTTTCTTCGTTTTGATAAGTAACATCTCCACAAGCTTGGATGAGGTACGTCAATTTATTTGCAACCAAGACATCAGATATTGGTTGAGCATCTAAACTTTTCAGCGTATGGTTACTTGCAGGCAAATCCATCAAGAATTTCTGTATTTTGTCATTGCCACTGATACCATTGCCGTTCCAAACAAGTAATCCAGTATCCAAATACAATTTTGAGGTTAGATGGCGGCTGTTGTCTACTTGTTTGTAAAACACTCTAGTAAATTCTTCAGCTGTCTCACAAGCACTATCAACATTTTTTACTGCTACATCAGACATATTTATATTTTTTGTTCTAAATTTGAAACAAAATCTTTGTTAATATTTTATAAATGACATTTTGTAGCTTGTTATTATTTTTTGACACTACAGCTTACTTGAACATGACATTTGAATTGACTTTTTGAAGTGTATCTATGCTTCTTTACGACTAGAACATGGCGGATAAAAGTAGCTTTACCCTGGCCTCCATAGTTCTACACTTCATACAACTGAGGGTACCGTATCTATTACAAATCTAGCTTAATTATTACCAGGCTAATAAATCTTCAAAAAACTAGATTATCCTTTTCAGGGGCAAATTTTGTTAGTAGGTACAAAAAACATGAACTTAATCTATTCTTTAATGCGATTGGTTCATTTCTTATTGAAAAAGATAGAACTTAAAATGTAGAGGAAAGATAACAAATATTGACTTTATATATAAAAAACTGATCCCCAGGTAGAATTAAATATATAAATAATAATAAAATCCAAGCGTATGACCCAAGGTCCCTACAGAGATTAATTATTATTATTTTTATTTCTTTTATGGGTGAACGAGCTTACAGCCCACCTGATGTTAAATGGTTACTGGAGCCCAGAGACATCTACAACGTAAATGCACCACCCACCTTGAGATATAAGTTCTAAGGTCTTAGTATAGTTACAACGGCTGCCCCACGCTTCAAACCGAAACGCATTACTGCATCACGGCAGAAATAGGCGGGGTGGTGGTAACTACCCGTGCGGACTCACAAAAGGTCCTACCAGCAATAATAATTATGAGCGTAGAGCTTAGATTACGCTTCATATATGTATACGCTTTATGTACATCGAATCAGATATTCATAGAAATACACGTAATTTAGAGGGTGTTCCGTAAATAATGGTCCAAACATAGGGAACGATTCTTTGCTTATCTATCTAAAAATAATTTGGATCATTTTTTTAAATCAAAGGGTTGTCAAAAAGTTAAAATGATTCTAACGGATTCCACGACTTTTTATATTGAGCCAACAAACATTAATATTTTTTTAAATTTATCTTTACATAATACATATTACCAAATAGTTACAAATGTTGTATAACATAAGTATGATATGTTACAAAATAGTAGTTAGATTTAGTAGTAATTCGATTTTAGAGAAACAAACTCGAAAATGATGAAGTAGGACTTTTTTCCTATAGACGATTATTTAAGTTTCATAAACTACTCAAAAAAAAAATATCACATCGGAGTCTCGCATGACTTAAAAAATATTAAGGTTTCCAAGGTGGTGTAAAATTTATGACTATATAGTCCATCTCGTTACAAAATTATTGCTATGAATCTGAGGAAGCTCAGTGAAAATGTCTTTAATTTTAAAATGTAATCAGACTATTATCGTTTATTTTAAATTCGCACGATTTTTTGTTACAACTGCGGTATCTGTCTAGATGGATGGACGACTTCGGGGCCTACCTGGTGTTAAGTGGTTATCGAAACCCGTAGATATAAACAACGTAAATGCCACCCCCACCTTAAAATATGAGTGACATGTTTCAGTTTTATAGTATAACGGTTGTCCAATCCTTTTAACCGAAATGCATTACTGCCTCATGGCAGAAATACGCAGGGTGGTGGTAGCTACCCGTGCGGACTATCCATGTCAAGACATTCTTCCACCAGTAGGTCATTATCAAGTAGTAGCTACTAATGGGCAATACTTTGAATTATTCATTTGTAAGCATTTTTTCAAAATAATGTTGCATTTCCATAGAAAAAACAGCGGGAACGTAGTTGCGGATCTAACAGGTTCGTCTAATAATTTGGTTTGATATCGTTTCAATTTTTACATCTCCGAATCTGCTCAGCCCTACCAACATTTTTGTGAAACTTACACCTCATACCTAGTAGACTGCACTTACGAATGTTATCAAACATTTTACGAATTCTACAGAGTGTGTTAGAACTTTCAGGAAACGTGTTATTTAATAAAAACAAATTGATGGTCAAAATCTTGTCTCATGACTCATGACTGTCAGCTTTGGGTTACAATGTGCATTCACGAAACTTTAAGTTATGTAAACAACTATTGACGCTTTATTTAGTAAATTAATATTACTTTCGTTCCTTGATTGTTCCGTATTACTTTTAAAATTGTATAATATGGTTTCAGCTTAGAAATATTTTTTTACCCTTGTGTTGCCACAAGTTTAATAATGTTATGTTCAAGATTTTGTTGTTCGCAAATTCTCCACAGTCAGTGACTCTCAAATTTTATAGGAGCTGCAGCTAAACCTAAACTAGATGAATTTAAAACAAACTCGAAATAATATTTTCTTGATGTCTTTATTTTTCATTATTATACAAAGTTTACGTATTATACAATAATTAAATTTTACTTATTCACTATAATTATTACACGTTTCATGACTTTTGACACAATGATTCACTAAAATAAAAAAGTCGTCTTCACAAAATCGAAATAATAAACATTTATAACAATACAACATACTTTTAAATATAATATCCCTTAATATTAAAGGAATTTTATGATCGTTATTTACCGTATTACCTTCATATCATTTCTAAGAAATTAAATACAAGTCAGATTTCTATTTCAATTTTACCCTAAGGCACTGATAGAAATTTTTGTTTAACATTCCTTTAACAATAAAACGTTGCAACTAATAAATATATGAAGAAAACAATGGATTATAATTTGATGTTACATTTATTAAATTAGTGTAATTAATCATTGATTCGTAATTTCTATATAAAGTTGCCATTTAATAGCATAGATGATTAATTGGTTAGAATTTTGTAAATGTTCACTTTCGATGCACTTATAATTCTAAATCTAACTCCTAAATACACATTATCTATTACTCACTGATAATTTAGGAATCTAAGTTCGAAGCTTTTTTTTTTTTTAAATGTGTTATTACAATCACACAGTGACACATGGGCTGGATGGTTTTAAGATCATTATCAAAGTATCTTACTACACCAACAAATATTGAGTATAAGTGGACGGCATTACAAAAAAATAAAAACTAAAACAAAGATTTTAGTTACTAAACTGTTGATGAAAGTGAAATGAGATACAAGAACGAGCGACATTGACGAAATTAGATTCCTTTTAAACTGGAGGGAGTAACAGTAACGGATGTGAGTCCTTTACAAACTTATAATTATTTATCGAATAATCGTAAGTATAGGAGCGCGCCGCATGCTACCTACACGGGCAGTCGCTCTCCGGATAGGAATGATCACTCGACATCGCTTTGTACAAGCTTCCTGTTTCCAAGTGCTATTTATTTTCCAAGCCGAGCTAGAAAACAACAAAAAAAAGTTCATATCATAATCAATTTAGACTATGACTTTCATCTTTACTCAACGAAATAATCTATACTAATATATAAATCTACAGTAGTTTTTACGGATGTTCCGTTATAACTACTGAATCATGCATTGAAACTTGGTATCCATGTAGAAAATACATGTAATTAATGGATAGGCTAATATTTATATGAGCGTTGGACTCCCTACACCAGTTGCGGGGGCGTTAGTGATGAAAATCTTTGTGGGGGTGAGAAATAATAATGTTTATTTTAAATGGCCAGCGAAGCGGAAGGGTACAGCTAGTTCTGTTATAACACTACCACCGACTTCCTTTCAGGTTTTTTCATCTAATACAAGTCCTGTCTTAACAATTACGAGCAAAACTGAAACAAATAAATAAATCTGTCGAATCGGTGAAGCCATTCGCCGTCATGTTGCGTCAGATATGTGGGAATAAATTTTTATAAAGTGGGGAACTTTATAATCCTGTGTGCATAGTGCGAGTTTTTAACGTTCTCGATAGAGTAAAAGTTAACCCAATTTTGTATGCAGTTGGAACAGCGCCCCTAGCGGCAAACGTAGGCAAACGATCCTATTTCATACAAATATGAGCTAACTTTTACGCTATCGAGAACGTTAAAAAACTCGCACTAAGCACACTGTTTATAATGCTTATAGCATGTAACATACTTTATTGCCTACCTACAATATTTATGTTACTGTATAAATGTTCGTTATAAGCTGTTTTCAGCAGACTGTAGCTGTGCATATACATATATGCACTTATATGTACATACAAATTACCTATAAATACATCGGATTAGACGGTACTCTATCAAAAAGTTCCAGACCAAATCGGCGGCAATAGTATTATATTCTATGGCAGCAATAAGTAAGTCATCGTATAGTAATCAAAATAGCCCACTGAGTTTCTCGCCGGATCTTGCTAGGGCCAGTGTTAGCAACACTCCGGTTTGAGCCCCGTGAGCTCTCCTATAAGTCAAGGAGAAGTTGAAATAGCCTCTCAAGGCTATCAGCATAGGTAGGAAAAAAAAAACACTAGTCTTGGACTCTACTGGATACTAACTAATCTCGAGGTAGACAGAGGCATTCTATGGGCGGTGAGATCTCCAAGAAGTTTGTTTCGTCAATAATAATTTGTTGAATATTCTCTTGTGCTGTAATGTTTAGAGATAGCTCACCTGTAACGGTCCGTTGCTGATATCCGTATGTTTATCAGACAAACCCGCCATCAGTCTTTCCTGTGACATAAACAATTGAATATTTATTTACAGATATTTATTTATTTAATAATTTGCATAAAATGTACTTATTCTTTTATTTTTTTATTGTTTAGTTGGATGGACGAGTTCACGGCCCACCTGATGTTAAGTGGTCCCCGAAGTTCATAGACATCTACAAACGTAAACGCAGCCAACTACCTTGAGATATGATTTCTAAGGTCTCAATTTTTACAGTACAACGGCTGCCCCACCCTTCAAACCCAAATGCACTACTGCTTCACGGCTGAAATGGGCAGGGCGGTGGTTCCTACCCATGCCACTCACAACACGACCAACAATCAGTTTAAATTATTATTAGGGCGTATTGTTAGCCCGTACGGGTAAGTGCCACAATCCTGAATTTTTTGCCATGAAGCCGTAATCCATTTCGGTTGAAAGGTGAGACGGTCGTTGCAAAACTTAGATTTCGACCTCATGTCTCAAAATGGGCGAGTACATACCCGTTGTAATGTTCATCGTCTCCATTAATCATTTTAAATAGTTTAAGGTTTGTGCAAAATTAATTTATATTATTTTATTAAAAAATATTTTACCTCGGCGAGACGCTCGGCGTCGGCGAACGTGTGATTGTGTCGCGCTGATTTGGCCTGCGCCAGTTCTTCTTGCAACGAATCAATCTTTTTCTGCATCTGAACAAAATAAAAATTTAATACTCCGTGTCATTTTATTTTTGCACCATCACCAGGCGAAGGATGACATTGTTCAACAACGCAGAACGAGTCAAGTGTGTGACGTTTTGAAGAGCTTGTAGTTTATTTATTTATTTATTTATAACTTAATTTATATACTAGACAGTATAAAGGCAGACTTAATGCCATAGGCATTCTCTGACGCTCTACCATAGGAGGGTGCAGAGATGAATCTTGGTAGGTGTAGTGTGATAGTGATATTAATAGTAAATTATTTAAGCGGTAGGCAGCGGCTTGGTTCTGCCCCTGGCATTGCTGAAGTCCATGGGCGACGGTAACCACTCACCATCAGGTGGGCCGTATGCTCGTCTGCCTACAAGGGCAATAAAAAAAAAACTTAAACATATGTGTATATATAACATACATAACATTTATAGATACAAATACTCGTACTTAAATAAATACATATACATAAGTATATAGATATAAAAAAAATTATAAATAAATATTATCAATTAGATGACTCTGCTAACTCTCTGAGAAACAGTTCTCGAATCCTCGTCTTAAACGCTTCACGTGTAGTGGCCGACCTTATTTTGAGTGGGAGCGCATTCCATAGAAGAACAACATTTAACAACCAATATACCAAAGTCCAAACGCCTAGATATAAATAAGACCAAGTGACACAATCACGATAGCGACACAGAAGCACACAGAGTGCGATCGGATCGACTCGACTGTTATACCTCCTCAATAATCGCAGGCAACGATTTTTCGATGCAGGCGTAGGCGAACGCCAGCGGTTCCTACCGAAAAAGTTAGACTCAATTCTATTTAACTGTTTGAAATTATAATTATTATTAACAAAATAACATTACTGCTATATTTTTTTTGGTAAATAAACATCTCTATTTTGTGAGTTCGCACGTCACTACCCACTAGTGCTGTGAACCGTTTATTGATTCCGATTTGAAATCAAGCTCGCTTGTTGTACAAGTTGTTTCCGAAATGCAACATCGATATGACGTATCGACGTCGGCAATTACGTTCGTGTTTTGAATTCTATAAATTCAATTAAAGTAAGACTTTTGAAAAGAGAAAATGAAACAAAACCGCTGGACGTAACTTTTCGAGATCCTCCAAAAAGTCCAACGAAACAATCACAGTAAATGTCCGCCATTTTACTGAGATTATATTTCATCCCATATCATCTTATCTCATTTCATTTAATTTCATCCCAGCTGATTAATGTCTCAAATTAATCATCTTCATTTCATTTTATAAAAATAAGAATATAAATAAAAATAAGACATGACTTAAAGGTCTTAGTTACCAGGTCATAAAATCTCTTTAAAAAAATCAATTAAAGTAAATAGTCCACTCTAGTGCTGGACGTACGTACCTGCGAAACAGTTCTCTGACGTAGTTCATCGAGTTCCCGCTGTTTGTCGGCGAGCTGTTGCGCCCATCGCTGTTCCTCTGTCGTCACGTTTTGCTGTAGCCGGCTTAACACGCCCTCCTAATGAAAATTTCGAAAAAAATGTCTTATAGGCTAGACACAAAAAGTATCGATTATTTATTATTTGTAAGGTCTACGTTTGCAGCATCATTTGCAGCTTGCACGAGATGATACTGCAGTTCTGCTAGTTTCAGCTACATACATATCCATGACGTCATCGCCTTGCGAGTCGGTTTCCTTTCTAATAACAGGAGCTTTCTTTTACTTCAAACTGTCCTTTAAGTTTTACTTTAAAAACGGCAGAACGGTGGCAATCTACTGCATGAGCATAATAATTGTTAGGTTACTTTGTCCCAAGGCTAGTCATGGCACAGTCTACTACAGATTTAACGGGCTATTCTAACCCATATTATTAAATATATTTGATATTTGTGAAAATTTCCGTGCTTTTTATAAGCATAAAACTAAATGATCGGTTTTAATATATTTTAACTAAATTTCTATACGATTATAAGATTTCTTTGCTCAACAATTGGGATGGGACAATTATTATAATCTAGTATAGTCCAAATCTATACATGAGCAATTTTTGCAAAAACAGAAATGTGACCCCTTACCGTGTCGTCTATGATCGTCTTGTATTTGTCGACGAGACCCTGGAGGTGTTCGTTCTGATCGGCCAGCTCCTTGAGTCGGTCGTCAGAGGGCGGCGCCGTGACCACTGTCGCCTGCTTCTCGGTCTCCTTGAGCAGCAAGTCCTTCTGCTGCAGCAGCAATTGTCCGAGGTTGTCGGCGAAGGTTCTCAACCAGGCGAGGTCTGCGCAGGGGTCATGGGGCGCGGCGGCGGGGCAGGCGGCGCGTAACACAGCGGCCACTTCAGCCAGTTGCGTTTCTTGCGCCTTCGCCACTGCCTCCTGCGGTCATTGCTCTCTATTATGTTCACCGTTTTATGCACACGAATTTCTTTATTACTTTAGACGTATACATCGCTTTTTTCCCTATGCTGATAGCCTTGAGAGGCTATATCAGCTTCACCCTAACGTGTAGGTGAGCTCACGGGGCTCAAACATTACGTTGTTGCAACACTGGCCCTAGCAAGAGCAGTGCTTCGCGGAATCTACCGTCGGATCGGAAACGCGACCCGCTGAGAAGATCCGGCGAGAAACTCAGTGGGCTGTCTATGGGTTAATTACATCGCAGAGAAGCTCGGTATTATACTTAAATAACACTTTACTAACTATGTATCAAATCGATGCCTCCAATGAACACTACTCTAACTCCAAATTCGTAGGTTTACAGGAAGAGCGTTTAAACGAAAAAAGCTGATAAAACTTTATTATTGCAGATATATTTATGGCTTTTTCTTGTGTAACTAGCTGATTTACTCTTCCTTCGAACCCCATCAATAATGAATTTGTAATACTTTTAAAATAGTGAAGCGATTTGCGTGAAAAACGAAAATTTCAAAATTTTGAGTTAGAGTAGTCTTCATTGGAGGCATCGAAATGGCAAAATATTATTAACATCGGCTGTAAAATATGTAATAGTTAACATATACTACATTAACAACAATAACGATATACTACATTATCATAAAGCAAAACACTACATTTATTTATGAAGCAAATAAATTTATCATTTTATTGATATAAGTACTTCATGAGTCGACAATCTAACAAAGATATTGTCTTGATAGCAAAACAATATAAGGTAACAAATGTTTATAGTAGGTATCCTTGTGATGATCACACGAGAAGATTAACCAAAGACTAACTGAATTGATATTCAACTGTTACATATCGTTTTCATCGATTCTTAAATTCAAATTAACTTGGGCTAATTCGATTTGCGGTAACCAGTCACAGTTATTTCGCATGTTAACTAGGGTCATATGAAATGGGAGGCGGATATGGAAAAGAAATGCGTGATACACTTTTTCTAAAAATGTGTTTGTTCTTCACTAATTCATTTTATATAAAGGTAATTAATAGATGGTAACATTACCATAAAATTTAAAAAAAATAATTGAATTTACAGTCCAACTGTTTGAAAGCATCATTAATATATTAATTTTAGTTTACAATAATAATAATATTAATAAACTATCTCACATAAACGTTTACTCTCACTTTTTAGGGCGTAGTGCCTTAAGTATCAATGTGTATCGGAGGTTATTTAAACTACATATTAATTTATTACATCTATAACGATATATTTACATGTTTTTTTATACGAAAATAACTTGAATAAAGCATGATAGCGCTATTATTCTGATTTACCGTATCGGGAATAACTAGTATTGATATTCGTTTTTTTGTGGTTGGGCTGTGCATACAATTCGTGCAGTGAAAATAGCTATACCTTTAAGTGACGCCTAAATAAGTATATAGCGTGCTGTACGTCGAATAAAGCGAAGCCGGCCAAAGATATAATATCACAATGCAANAATAACTTGAATAAAGCATGATAGCGCTATTATTCTGATTTACCGTATCGGGAATAACTAGTATTGATATTCGTTTTTTTGTGGTTGGGCTGTGCATACAATTCGTGCAGTGAAAATAGCTATACCTTTAAGTGACGCCTAAATAAGTATATAGCGTGCTGTACGTCGAATAAAGCGAAGCCGGCCAAAGATATAATATCACAATGCAACGTAAAAAAAAAAACATACAAAGCTGTGTACAGACTTTTTGGCGGGAACGCGAAGAGTGAAGTTGTGTGTTTTGTTTTATTTTATCTATTTAGTATTTCTTCGGGTTTAAATGGTGTAATAACGGTGGTTTATTAACTGTTTAGTATCTGTGAAAGTGCACTAATGTGGGAAAATGAAACAAAACCACTGAACATAGCTTCTCGGGATCCTCCAAAGTCAATTGAAAAAGTCACAGTAAATAATCACCATTTTAATGAGATTATATTTCATCCCATATCATCTCATTTCATTTCATTTCTTTTCATGCCAATTGATTAAGTTTCCTTCGTTTTTTATTATTTACAAACGGTAAATAATTAAAACGGCGAATTATAAAAATATTACTTGACGCTGGCTAATGCACAAACCGTACCGGAGTCAAAAACTAAAGAAGAACAAAGCTGTGTACAAGTGGGGGAGCACTTACACGCAACGAGTCTTGGGCCGGCAACGCGCTTGCCGTTCTCGACTGGAGAGCCTTTTCGGCAGACTGTAACGCCTCCATTACTTTCCAGTTTTTAGTTCGCAACTCCTAATCGGAACGAGTTAAATCGGTGTGGTTAATGAATACATACAATAACGTTTATCGACGATTCACTGTATACTTTAAGCTGAGCCCTGGATAATTAAGATTGTCAACTAGTCGATCTCCTCTTTCTTCCGGTAGATACTCTCAATTATCGAACTGTCAGTTAATTTGAAACATTTTAGTTGTGTGTGTTGTAGTGCGAGTTTTTTAACGTTCTCGATAGCGTAAAAGTTAGCTCATATTGCGTACGTTTGCCACTAGGGGCGCTGTTCCAACTGCATACAAAAATGGCTTAACTTTTACGCTATCGAGAACGTTAAGATAGTCGCACTAAGCACACTGGTATCCGGTGAGCGTGTCGAAGCAAGTGAATGCAACTAACGTCGTTCTTGTGCTTGTGGCGGTGCAGCTCGTCGCGCAGCCGCTCGAGCTGGTCGCGCTGCTCGCGGCTGCTGCCCTGCGCCGACTCCAGCTCGCTGCGCAGCGCCGCCACCACGCTCTCCACCTTCGCGAACTCCGATTTGCTTATCTAAAATACATTCGTTTATAATTAAATTTAATACTATATTTATTATTATATACTATATTTATTATACTGAGATATCTATGGGCTTCGGTAATCACCTAACATCAAGTGGGCTGTGGACTCATTTATCCATCTATAGTATATAAGTATTAAATAATCTATACTAATATATAAATCTACAGTGGTTTTTACGGATGTTCCGTTATAACTACTGAATCATTCATCCAATTGAATTGAAACTTGGTATCCATGTAAAAAATACATGTACTGAATGGATAGGCTAATATTTATATGAGTGTTGGACTCCCTACACCAGTTGAGGGGGCGTTAATGATGAGAATCTTTGTGGGGGTTAGAAATAATAATGTTAATTTTAAATGCCTCGCGAAGCGGACAGGTACAACTTGTAAAATAAAAATTGTAATTGGTGGTATTATTTGACTGCAAAAAAACCACAGCACGCTTCATGACAGGTATAAACTTAGTGAGAGTAAATACCTTTTGTTCATTGTCATCCGCCGTCAAGCCGTTCTGTGCGGGCACCGCCTTTATCTGTTTGAGCTCAGCGAGCTCGGCCTCGCGTGCGGACAGCTGCTCCCCTATTATTTTGATCTCATTGGATAGCTGAAACGTAATGAGCTTGAAATAAACACACGAATGTACCTTTCATGTTTAAATATAGAAAAAAGTTTCCATAATGAAAAGAAGACTAAAAATATATTGGTCCTTGTTTTATTTGTTTAATTGAAATCATTGCTGACTGTAACATACACAGAGATTAAACAGATATCGAAGTCAAACTTCCTTCACAGTCATTCTGTGTTGTTACATACAGTTAAAACAAAAGTATATATAATATGTAAGGAGATTTAAAAAGTTATCATAATATTTATTACCTGTTGTTTTTGTTTTTCACTTTCTTGTTTTAGTTTCTCTGTGTTCGCTTCGACTGTTTGAGCATGATTCGCCAATCTCTGGACTTCATTTTGAAGCTCTATAAGGTAAACAAATTCATTAAACCTCAAATAACGCTATATATATTTTGTATCGATTAGATATTATATCCTCGTTTATTCATAAAGGTGTCTAATGAAATTTATATAAATATATTATATTTATATAAACAAGAATTCAGCCATCTTTGATGGTAGGTAGACCTTTGAGATTTTATTTGGCTCACCGCATGGGTAATCTTGTCATATTAATCCTTGCCATTATTTTAACACATACATTATATATAAATAGGCAAAGACAAAACAGTTAAGTACAATTTTCCTCTTTGTTTATCAACCGATTTTTGTGTGATTAATAGCTTGTATGGTCTTTAGTGTTATCGACAAAGACTTTTTTAAGTCTACAACAAAATACTAAAGAAAAATGTGTAAATTGAATCGGAACTTTTGAAATGTATAGGTACTGTTAACTACAATATTCGTTATTCTCATCATTTATCAGTAAGCAGCATAACAAAAATACAATTGTAATTAATTAATTTAGTTTGTATATTTGTTGATATCGCCGACGAACATTTATAAAATTCAATACTTGTAGTTGTAGAATTACAATTCACTACTTTATCTTTATATTGCAATATTAGTTTTTGGCAAACGTTAGAGAATTCAAGTTTTTAAATCTTTTCGAATTCGTAAAATTTATAGCATCGGACGTCGATAGAACCACACGATATGTACAGTAGGTATGATTAGAGAAATTAAATAAGTAATTACCAGCGAGTCGTTCCTGTAATTGCCTTCTTTCTTGTTGCGAGTGCTGCTCTAGTTCGGTGTATGCACGGTTTGCATCCTGTTTATTACATAATAAACTTTAATGTTAGTATAATCAAATGAAAAACAATAACAGAGCTAACACTGAAAACTTTGACTCGGCAGACTTCGTAGTGCCTCAATAGATATAAAAGACCTAAGCTTTTGTATAAAATAAACAAAAGTAATCTGTCCAAGGGGGGACACATCAAAAGAAAAACAAAATTGTTATTTTTATTGAATTCCGAGCATTTTCATATTTATCTACGTTTTAAACCTTCTCTGGACTTCCACGAATAATATTCACGACTAAAATTAGCCTAATCGGTCCAGCCGTTCTCGAGTTTTTTAGCGAGACTAACGAACAGCAATTCATTTTTATATAGATCGACACTTGAAAGGCAAACGTGACTAAGCGATAATAACGGCTTTGTACATAAATGATAGGTAATAACCATATTCGATGCGCAAAAAAACGGTGCGTGTACTTATTTACGCGCGTAAGAAGTTATACTTTATTTTTATTAAATTTATTTCTTTTTTTTTAAATATTAAATAATTAATAATAAATATTTAACGTTAATAATTTAATAATATTTAGTATGAATTATATTAAATAATAATTTTGTCATTTATATTATTAAAAAATGAATGCTAATAACACTTTTTTTTACGAGTGTACATGCGCGAAAGGTCACCTGCGGCTATATTCAGACTCGCCAAGTTACGTCGGTCGTATTGTAATGAGCGATTTAGTGGGCAACTTCATTTCTGTTAATTTTGTGTCACGGTGCGCGCGCATCGTACAATTTCACTCTCATCAATTTTTCATAACGCGCCTAATGAAGTATAACTTCAAAAAAATATATTTCTAGGTCTATTAAAATCATTTCAATCCTACAGCTAGATTCGTTAAAATAGATTTTTTTTCAGGTATTTCAACTTTAAATTAGTCTACTGTAAAGTTCACGCATTGTCGCTTAGTCACGTTTGCCTTTCAAGCGTCGATATATATTTTTAAATTACTTTGAGTACAGTATCAGCTTGTTTGTGCATGACCTGATCGTTCAGGTAAATAGATGTAAGGTGTACCTGCAGTTGTTGCGCCAGTTCGGCGGCGTGCTGCTGCGCCATGAGCAGCGCGTCGCGGGCGGCGCCCAGCTCGAGGCGCGTCTGGCGGGCGTCGTGCGCGTGCGCGGCCGCCTCGCTCTGCAGCCCCGCCAGCTGCTGCACCAGCGCCGCCTCCGACTGAAACAAGTCAACGCGCCGATGTACACTTAGTTCACTTACACAAAATGTATGCCTGATTTCACTTCGTTTAGATACTGGCAAGTGTCATCATCATTCTCCGGCCCTTCTCCCAGTCACCTAGGGTTGGCGTAACATGTTTTCTCCTTCCATACTCCTCTATCATATACCATTTCTTCGCTCATTCCCTTCTTACACATATAGTCTTTCACGCAATCCATCCATTTCTTCTTAGGTCTACCTCTTCCTCTAAAGATGCTCGCAAGTGTATGATAGATAAATCATTTTTGAAGTAATACTTCTTTAAGCGCAATACGACAGTAATTCAAAACTTTTTCGAAAAGGAATTATAACTTATTAAAATCAAACATTTTGCATACAACAGGCCCAAGAGATAAGATTCGTACTAAAAATAGGAGAAATATAATACAAGGGATTGACGAGTAGGTCCGCATATCAATTTCTTCTTCTGCAATATTTTATATACAGTAGAATGAATGAACAAGCACGTAAGGGAACCGCGTAAAAATATATTGTATTACTATTTTCTTACCTCTGTTAATCGCTTAATGTGCACCTCCATCTGGACTCGTTGAGCTTGAACTTCCGCTTCTGCATTCAATTGCGATTGCAACTGTAGGCAATAAATAATTTTAGCTATTACCGATACCAAATTAGCTTAGTTAATTTACATGACTTCGATGTACAAATCACAGCCAAGTTGATGTCACTCATCTTGAAATGTAAGGTCGGTATTTTTTTAATTGATGATGATGTTCATTTCTTTTTTGTATTTTTTTCTGATATTAGTGCCTGAGCTCACGGTCCATCTGATGTTAAGTGATTACCGAATCCCTTATGCATTAACAACGTAAAAGCCGCCACCCATCTTTAGACATGATTTCTGAGTCGTAAGTTTTGTAGTAAAACGATTGTCCCTCACTTCAAACCGAAACGCATTAAGTACTTCGCAGCAGAAATAGGTAATGTGGTAGCACCTAACATTTACGCGCTCATAAGACGCCCTACCATAATCAGTAATTACGTAAATTATAATTTTTAAGGGTTTGATTTTTATCATATCAGCGTAACCGGGCGAGTAGGTGAGCTCACGGGGCAAGAGCCGTGCTTCGCAGAATCTACCATCGGATCGGAAACGCGACCCACCGAGAAGATCCGACAAGAAACTCAGTGGGCTTTGTCTGTGGGTTAATTTACTCGCTGAACCCTTCGTCGCGAGCGAGACGGGTTCGACGAGAACGATGACCGGTGCTTGGGGTTCCTAAAAGCACCGTTAGTGGATCGGGAGGATCCGTAATGACGTGTTTTGGGTGACGTCGACTGTTTACCATAATTACCGACGGCTACGATGAGGGTTCTCATGTCGTGCCGCTTTTTCGAAATGGCATCATTTGTAGCATTCACTACCCACGTCATTAATGTTGCGAGTCGTTTGTGCAGCATTGCTTTCTACTAAGTACATACGTGAAGCTTCTCCTGTGCGAGCTGGTGGTTGTCGTCGAGCAGCCGCTGCAGGCGCGCCTGGTGCGTGTGCAGGTCGACGCGCGCGGCGGCCGCGGCCTGCTCGTGGCGGGCGCGCTCCGCCTCCAGCGTGCGTACGGCGCCGCTCGCCCGGCTGCGCTCTGCGTTCAGGCTCGTTCTGTATGGTTACGAAACAACGTTAATCAATATTGTATTTTCGGTAGGCAGCGACTTGACTCTGCCCCTGGCATTGCTGAAGTACATGGGCGACGGTAACCACTCACCATCACTCACCACCAGGTGGGCCGTATGCTTGTCTGCCTACAAGGCCAATAAAAAAAATATTTCCAAATAATACAAAAGTCACTTGATATTGATATGCGTACGAGAAATTGTTCCATACAATATTGCTTATACTCATAGTTTTCAAGGTCAAAATATTACATAGATACTGTAATTTACAGATTGATCTTTTTCATTCCAATTACAGAGCATAATGCGACTCAGTGACGCACAATGCCGAATTATGCTGAAGCTTAGTTGAGCATTATGCCGCATAATGCGCTCTTGTGCTGTAATTGGAAAACTACCTTTGTAAACAATTATCATGAACACTAAATGGTAGGTTAAAATTTGTTCATGAAGATTTCAAAAGCGGTAAACGTGAACTACCCACCGTAATTCCTTCAATTTGGCTTGCAAAGCTTGGGAAGCTTCAACTTCATCGGCCAGCGCCTTTTCTTTGTCGGCTAACTGCTTCTTCAATTTCTGAACTGGATCATTTGGGCCCTAGGGATTATAAACTTTATCAATTACTAATCTTACAGTTAACTAACATAATATATTTTTTCCATTCAATAGTCCACATTATATATAATATAAAATATAATTTCCAAATTTAGAAATCACAGTAACTTATATACCACTTATCAACAAATATTGTTTGTATTTGTTTTATTTTTACGCATAAAATGTTCTATCTGGTAGTTGAGTATTATAATATGTAAATATGATTATAATCTCCGGAAATCCTAAAATGATAACAGTGACGTGGGCAGATCGGTTTCCTACTAAAGTTATCAAAATAATTATTTAGTCGTCCATGGCATATTGGTGGGAAGATTATTATCTCACAAAATTAATCAGTTAAGCGCGATAACAGAATGAATGGATAAAATTGGCTGAACTTCAAATAATTTGATAAGATTGTTTTCAAACATTCAATTAAGTGCATTGATTTCACATAGATTTATTGATAAAATTAATTTATCATTAAATTAAGAAATTTATACCCTTTTTTTATTATTAAATTTAACAGGAGTTTTATGAATAGGCAAGTTTCACAGTTCTCATTAGTTATGTGGTATAAATTCAAAATGCATTTCAGTTTGAAATGATCAGATAATTATCGACTCAGTTAAGTCCGCTTATTTAAAGGACAAAAATATTTTCCTATTGATATCTTTGTAATAAACATATTACGTGACAATTAAAGCTAAAACCACTCAACTGAGGTTGACAAGGAGTTAACGCTGCAATATTATAATAATGTTACATTGTAATTATCAGACATATAAATAATATTGAAATATCAAACATATCAAAGGAAACTGAAGTTGGAGCAAACATTCTTGACACATATGGTCTTGCAAGTGTTACAATTTAAGGTCACAGGTACCTCGGACCATTCGGAATGTTCGGGTAGAGGATCATGGTGTTTGTCGAGCAATGCGTCGGTCAGGATCTGTATCTCTGTACGAGAGAGCGAAGCCTCGCGGACAACGCGCACCAGCTCGCCAACGTTTACGCCACCGTGGTCGCCAACTATCATAAGAAATTAAACAATGTATCATACAATGTGGGTGTTGGAAACATGTACGTCTGAAGTCGTCGTGGCCTAAATGATAAGACGTCCGGTGCATTCGTATCGAGCGATGCAACGGTGTTCGAATCCCGCAGGCGGGTACCATTGTTTCTAATGAAATACGTACTTAACAAGTGTTCACGTTCACGATTGACTTCCACGGTGAAGGAATAACATCGGGTAATAAAAATCAAACCCGCAAAATTTTAATTTGCGTAATTACTGGTGGTAGGACCTCCACTTAACACCAGGTGGGCTGTGAGCTCGTCCACACATCTAAGCAATAAATAAAAAAAACGATAAAAGCCAGCATTGACGTCATGAGCTTATAGCCCTAAAGTTTTCTGACTTGTAATATACACATATCATAGATTTTGTTTGCATTTGGTATTTGCAATTTTTGAAAGGTATTTTAGAATTTCCAGTACATTTTACACAGTACATGTCTATTGCTTACCCATGAGCGTGAGGACATTAGGTTCTTGTTTTTTCTTCTTCCCCTTGCTAGCTGGAGGCGACGGCGCAGGAGGTGCGACAACTAATGCTTGTTTCAGAAGTTTTTCGGTGGTCAGCTCGGTCGGCTGTGGTATGTTCAATGGTGGAACAATCTCCTGTTGTGCTACTTCCGCTGCTTCATCATGAGGCTTCTTCTCTTTTTTACCTAATTAAAAAAATACTCGTAAGTTTTCCGGAATATAAGAGAATAGATTTCAATACTTAGGTTTGTTGATTGATGGTACATTTAAATATTTTTTTATTATTTTTGGAAAACAAAAAAAAACTATGAATAGCTTATGCCTTCAATTGCTAAGTTGCCTTCGACCTAATATATCCGATTCAATCCTTCCAAGTTGGTAATAGATAAATTATAATATTTTTGGTAAAAAATATATTTTCAGTAATTTTAAAGATACGAGTAATATTATAATACAATTTGGATTCACTTTATTTTACTCTTACTTAAGTGAAATCGCACTTTAATACTGGGGTAATTACATTTTTTACTATAAAGCTATATTTTCTAGACCTACTTTAAGATCTTTATCTAGTTATCTGTGTCGTTCCGTTTTGAAAGTGCGCACCTGCGTGTCACGAAAATAGGTTTCAGCCGGTGAATGCGGCGACGCATGCTCTTATTTAAAATTATTTCATATTTTATTTTATTTGGTTTTATTCCGGCCTCACCTCAGAATATTCTAAACAGCTTGAAATTTGAGAATATATTTTTTATTTATTGTCCGTGTAGACGGACGGACATACGGCCCATCTGATGGAGAGTGGTTAGCTCATGGACGTCAGCAATGGTTGAGGCAAAATCAAGCCGCTGTCTACCGTTGAATGTTTCGTTACTATCAAAATTACTTTTCAAATAGCCAGTGGTTTTTAATATAATTTTTAAGTATTCAGGTCATTTAAGGTTCTAGAACAAAATCCTAGTATTTCTCCATAATGAAGTATACCCATCAATCTCCGTTAACTGGTTATTTAAACAAGTAGACAGAGCCTTAAAGCTACCGATTTGTTAATGATTACAGATATCGTTTCCGGTATAGTTAACGATTACGATTGTCTACCAATACAACGATGTAAAAATGTGAATTACATAAAACATTAAAGTGTAATGGTTATTATATTCAAAATTGTTTAGAAAGTTAAATACATATATCATACGAGTGGCTTTAAAAACGATATATAGTTTTTTTTAATGTGAGCATCACACGACTGCAATTAATTTTATGAAGGACATCAAAGATATAACAAAAATGCATAAATAATTGGAAATATAAATTCCATCAAATCTTGTTTATATAACATATCTATATATTATTAATACGTGAAGCAAAAACTTTGTATCCCTTTTTACGAAAATTGCGCGGACGCAGGAGTATGAAATTTCCCACACTTATAGAGAATACAGAGAAGGAGTGCAGAATGTTTATATTTTTTAAAATTATGCATAAAAAATAAATTAAATCAATAAAAAAACATTACACACACTACCATGTATTTGACGCACACTCGCATGCATACTATTTCATTATTGTCAAACTTTTGTTCTTGACGCCTGTGGTCAAATTGAGAATAGTTTAAATATTGTTTGTCTTAATTAATTAATATTTTTCTATAGTGTAGTCTTGGCGAAATTTGTGATTATAGAAGTATAATAGTCTTTGAAAATACAATCATAATAGTGTACAAACTTACAATTTTAATTAATTATAGTCGAATTTCGACTACTGCGGGACCACTAGTATGTATAATGACACAAAGACAATGTGGCATGTGACACAAACCTTTACGTTGCTCCTTGGGTGCGTCCCCAGTGTTGTTTTTTTCTTTTGTTTCTTCTTTAAGCTCAGGGGATGAAGTTGCTTTAGGAGCACCTTTGCCAGTTTTTTGAGGTTTTGTAGGCTTTGCTTCCTTCTTGTCAACAGGTTCCTCAACTTTTTCGACGACCTACAACAAAAGTTTAGCTAGCTTTAGACAAGGTGGACAGGCTTACAACTAAACTTTATTAAATTCAATCGGAGCGTTTTAGTCAATTCATATTATACGAAAAAAGGTTTTTAATGTTATTGTATTTTTAAAATGCGTGCACTTTATTTTTACAAGGTGCTTGACTGCTCAAAAATGTGATTCGTTACGAGACAGAGTAAAACAAAATAAAGTAGTTTTATTTAAAAAAAAAAACGATTTAGTACGCTGTGACGGTAAAAAGTGACATCATAACTTAGTGACGACGGATTACTGACGAAGTTCATGTTGAAAACTGTACAGCGTAAATACATAATTAATTACGTAATGTGACCCAAAGGAAACATTTTAGCGCTGGTTTTATTTCTTAGAGTTTTAGTATTTATGAATTTTGTAAATACCGAATATGAATAAGTTATAAAGATGCTCTAATGATTAAGCAATTTGTAATAATTTCTCTTAAACAGTCAAGTACCCTATATTCTAAATTAGTTTTATGTAAAATTATTTATTATACATTCTTTTAATTTTACTTTAATCAAAGATAATATTTGACGAATCAATAATTATTAATATGTATTAAAATTTAAAGTAACTTCAAATTACAATAAACATTACCACTGCAATGATGTTACATAATTTTACCATAGCATGCAAGTTATAAAACACATTCCGACTACAAATAAATTTACATAGGCAAATTAAAACTATTAAAGCCAAACATAACTGTGTAATGATAAGAACAATGAACAATAAAACAATGACTATATAGGTACAAACCTTGTTAGCTATAACATTTATCAAGCGTTTTTACATAACAATAATATATCTAAAACCAGTTAAAACAAACAGCGACATTGGAACGCAAATTCTTTAGACGATAAGAACTCACTTTTTCAGTTGATAGGGCCGATTGCATCAATTCAATTTCATCTTTTGGATGCATTTCCTCAAAATGGTTAGCGACAGTGGTATTGGCGGCCACTGGGACCGTGCTCGGATCACTAACGCAACTCGGATCCTCTTTGTTCAACAGAATCGGCTTTACCTTAGGATCCTTGCCACGTTTGCGTATCTGCACAGTAGTGCCAAACATTATACGTCGTTTTAATATCTTTTGTGCTACCATAAACCTTTCTTATCTAAATTTACCAAACACCCACGATGTGTTAATAATCTTTATATGGTACTTACTACCGATGACTACACTAGTGTATGAATCACATTGGCCATTTGTGTGTTAGTTTCATTCTAAACCAAATTATGCCCCGTGCTTTTTTCAATACATACATAATTTCAATTATTTAAGCATTGTTATAATATGGAACTCAAAAGATCGGAGGATTATATATGACCTTCTTTCTGGCTATTAATTAGAAGATACTTGTCAACAGGCATGTCTGCTTAAAGTTACTGATATGTTCCTGCTACAAAAGCCACCTATAGTAATGATATTTCTATCTTATCAAATTAAATCTGTCGACTTGCTGTTTAGTGGTTATCGGGACCTATTGACATGTCGGAATATCTATGGACTCACCTCGAGGTGGCACTCTGAACAGTATTACAGTAGTATAACTAATTTATGCTTTCAGACGGGAACGCAAGAATTCTATGTAGCAGATAGGAAAGATAGTAGTACCCACTCCTACAGACTGACAATATGCCTTACTAATCACCAAGNATCTGTCGATTTGCTGTTTAGTGGTTATCGGGACCTATTGACATGTCGGAATATCTATGGACTCACCTCGAGGTGGCACTCTGAACAGTATTACAGTAGTATAACTAATTTATGCTTTCAGACGGGAACGCAAGAATTCTATGTAGCAGATAGGAAAGATAGTAGTACCCACTCCTACAGACTGACAATATGCCTTACTAATCACCAAGGCACTAACTACCTCTACTTAAGTCTTATCTTTAGTAAGCCACGGCGTGTCGTGAACCTGCTCAGCTTGGTTGCGTGGCCCTCATCGAAACTGTCGCGAAATAACTTCGAGTATCGTTTTGAAAGATATGATAAATATTGATTATTTCAAGAATTCGATCCCAAAATTATCGCCGACACGTATTAGACAATGCGTCATTTCATTTAGTCTTTTTTCTATTGCGGTACATGGGCATATTATGACCTATGTCTTTCTGTGTGCTTATTGAATGGACTTGAAACAGCGAATTTTTGCCTCTAGGGGCGCTGCTCCAAGTCCATAAAAATTTAAGTTAGCTTTTACGCGATCAAGACGTTAAAAAACTCACACTAAGCACACTGGTCTCGATAGATATGAGAGGTATTGAAAGCCACGTATCACAAATCTCAATTGTATTGAATAAGACCTGGCTTTCAAACCGAAACACACGATAGCTTGGCGGCCGAAATAGGCAGTATAGTTACCTTACTCAATACATATACACTATGTATCTTGTAATCCTTTAGGTCACTGGCTTTTGTAAAGCACCTAAATCTCTATCTACCATGATGTGAATAATTTTTCCAGTTTTAGTTTTACATACACTAACATGTTAGGATGTTTTCTAATATAATTTGCCCCATAACCATACTCCTCTTTTATAAAATCATGAAAATGGCCTAGTGTGTTACTAGATTTGCACTAAATTGGTGTTAGTATTTGCATGAAAATGTAATTACTAAAAGAGTTTCTACAAACCTTAACATTAGGGGGTGCATCCCTGGGTACATCAACAACAACAGGTGGGGAGAATTCGACATGTCCCTTAGTTGGTGGAGTGGGGTCATCTTCTAGACCACTCTCAGCTGGGGCCTCACTGTCGATTTCACTGCCTGTTGTACCAGAGTTCTCCTTGCTCTTCTCTTTCTTGGCCAGCTATATTTGAACCAAATTTAAAATAAAAAATTAATTAGAGCTGAACATTTCAATATAAATTTATAAATACTATAATTGGTGGCAGATTATTCTTTTTTTTTATGATTGAAAGATTACTGATGGCCTGGAGGCCTTTCCAGTTTCACCAGGACAGGTGGGCGAGCAAAGGCTCAGTCAGGAGGGGTGGAATTTGCTAACAACTGCCTGAGCGCCTCCGAAGGAGACCTAACAACTCAAGAGCAATTGCTTCGCGAATTAATCTACTACCGGATCGGAATCGCGACCCGCTGAGAAGATCCGGCGAGAAACTCAGCGGGCTGATACATGGGTTAGGTTGCACGTCGACCTCTTTGTCGACGAGTACGGTTACCGGGGTTCCTAAGCCTGCTCGTAGTGTTAGAGCTGAAGGCATCTAATTCAAAGGTTATTGGATCTGATGGATCCATAAGGTCGTGTCTAGGGCGTCGACGGTGATCTTGACGGCTCCTGCATGATCAGGATTCGGGGAGTAGTCAGCGGCGGCAACGATACGGCGATCATGACGCATAGCCTTATCGAAGTACCGTTCCGACGCTGACTTCATGTATTTTTGGATTGATTGGCCCTGGTCGTCATGTAAGTCAACGTTCCTCACGACCACAGAGCCCCGACGGCTAACCTGCAAAAGTGGGATTGTAGGGAGTCTATGAGTGTGCGGGCCGCGTGAGCGAACACCACACTCGCGTAAGTTATGACGAGCCTTATGCAAATTTTGTAAAGTGTCACCTTGTTCCGAAGGGACATTTTACTGCGTTTACAGATCAAATTATTCTCTGAACTTACACTAGTATATAAGACTAAATACCGCACTGTAACAATTTCAATTGCAAAATGATTATTGTTTGTATTATAGCACAGTGGCCCACACTTCAGACTAGACACGACCTTCAGCAATGAAGAGACCGACTCAGAAGAAGATTATAGCACAAATACAGTTTCAATCTCATCCCAAGTTAGGTATGGTATTTATGTTGCAAAGTCTAGTATTTCTTTTGAAGGATAGACCAACAGGTCTAAATCAACCCAGAGTTTAGTTGTTACTTGAGACCACAAACATCACAAAATACAACACATATATCCATGAAAAATGCGTGTTAAATATAATGAAAAATGAGGCTGAAATTTTAATTATATTGTAGAGATATACAGAATGATAATTTTTTCTACACAGGCATAGAATTTGCCATGCCAGCGTTAAATTACTCTTTCATTTCAATTTATTTGCAGATAACAATTACAGGATGTTTATGAATCTGTGAAAGGCATTCCAAGTAACCAATAACATATTAGTCCATATTTGGAATTTGAAATAAAATTTACCTTCTTATCCTTCTTCTTCACATTTTTCTTCGACTTGCTTTTGTTTTCTGCTAATGCCAACAACTCAGTAGCTGCTTTACGTTGTTGTGCAATAGCCTCTTCATAGCTAGTGCCTGAGGCTGAGAACAGTCCCATCAATAGGAGAACTGCTATGCCAGCCACCCCCAATCCTCCCAGAACCAGTAATGCTTGCAGCTCCATTTGGATCTGCTACAAGCCTAAATGTGTAGATCATACTTAGAATTACACGTTTCATTCAACTCTACAACAACAATAAGGACTCTAAGTAGTCTTATCTTGCTCTTAACAAATATCACTGCCCTACCAATAGGTTACAAAAATATCATTTTGTATAACCTATTATTAACACAAAATTTCTAACCATTATTTTATGTAGTTGTTTATTATCAGAACTCACTTTCCCAAATTACCAAACAATTCATTTTTATAAGTGATTGCTTAGAAGAAATTTCTCTAAGCAATAATCACATCAATCAAATTCGTCAAGTAATTGATTAAACTCGTGCTATCTTCATAAGCTTAATAAATTATTATTTTCAATTTTCCTATGATAGTATATTATTATATTACATGTACCTATGTGATACCAACCAGTATCTTCTTTTTAGTGCAAGAAAACTTCTAAAGTGATATTCACTTTAGAATTTTGTAGAATAAATACCTAGACATTAAAGGCATCAAGTTGAATGTTTTCTACTTTGAAGTTCGATGAAGCATACTAGTTACTAATACTAGTTACTTTCAAAAGACATAAATCTAGGTTTGAACTGACTGATTAGCAAGATGATAACGAAAATGGGCAATGTAAGCCTATTGTTTGCAAACATACTTACAATACAAATATTAATTTGTAATGAAGTTAAAATTATGGATTGATGAGAGGACCTTATAAGAAATTTTATTAATAAAGTGTCTAAAACTGTATACCTTAGGTGCAAGAGAAGTACCGCTGACACGTAAGCAGTGACACATGTCAAAGGTTATTGACAGCAATTTCTCTTGCAATGTAAGTTTCGGGAAGTTTTACATTTTTGGACAAAGAACGGTAGTTTATTGAATTTGTGGATTGAAATGTATTGTAAAAAACAAAGGTCTCTAAGCACGTTCATATTTCCTTGTCTACAAAGACATTGATTTAGCGTACTTACAATATTGGACGAAATAAATTGATTTCATTTACTTACTTAGTTTCTAATGAGATAATTTCACTAGATTATTCTTATAATTAGTTTAATACACCTGATTCATAGATCAAATAGAAGGCTAGTGGGTTTTTGACAAAAACTTGAAGATAAAAACGAAATGAGCGTTCGGGCTTCCCGTATCCGCTAAATCCGGTTCACTTATTTCTGCAAAGTTGTAAACCGGCTTACTTCACTTTCTTGGTACGAACATAGACTACAGGCAGTGTCATAGATAATACACATAAATTAGCCAGTGCCCATAGCTTTAAAAATGCTGTTACTGTGTTTCTATGTTAAAAATACAGTAGATTTTAGATAAATTGGTTATATTTTGGGCTCTGTTTGGATGTTGAGTGAATATATTATGTACTCTCTCTCTCTTCGATCGGTTCCTCACTGCTGAGGATCGTGACTCCGTCGATGGAGACGGTTCGTTGACGAAATCGGACGGAGTCACGATCCTCAATATTATGTATATTTAAATATTAAAACATAGGCCTACCTACCTACACACTTATTAAATGCCTGTATTTAATAGGTGTGTCGATCAATCACCGGTTTCCATATTTATAGAATCTTAGTTTAGGGCTAGATTACAGGATGTGATTGGTTCCTCAATATTTATAATTTATATTTTTATTTATTTATGTACTTAAAGATACAAGATTTACAAGTATAAGATTTTTTGGAAGCTGACAAAACTCTTTGTTTATTGCTGCAGGCACGTAGGTACGTAGCGTAACGTAGTTTCTTAATGGTTTCTTAAATTTCAAAAAATCTCAGTAAATTCTCACCGTTTTACTGAAACATAAATTGATTTCCTTTATTATTTTTCAATAATCCATTTTTGGTTCAATAAACTACACTTTATACCACTCTATTCAGTTTCATATAACACATACAAGCGTTTGGACAAACACATTTAAACACATTAAAGAATNTGCCAACCCCATTGTATTCGCCTTTCATATTCTGGTAATATAGTACAATTACTGTTGACAACAGTTGTCACTTGTCAGTTTTATTGTCATTAATGTCGTCTGTCCATATTCATTGTCATTTGCAATATTTCGTTTCGTAGCAAAATTTTGTCAATTTATAAAACAGCTGTCCTTAATATCTACATGAAAAAATACTTTTAATAATCAAACAGTGTTATGTAGTCATTTATGAGATAGGTGATGAATATAGTATGAGATACATTTATGAGTAACGACGTAAAACATTCGTGACCTTTTGTATTGCTTAAGATGTCGATTCCTCCACTTGTCTGCAGTACACCACCTCCTCCTGAACAATGCGAAGATGAAAAAGATCTTGAAGAATTCGACGTTCAATATAATCGTAAGTCTATGAAATTGAATAAGTCATATTACCTGTATCAATTTTGTAAACACATAACTAAACCTTAACTAGTTACATTCATTTGTATTCTATTTATTACTATTATTTTGAACTCGTTCCATATATTTAATAACAATCAATTATACAGGACCTAGATCAACCAATTATGCATGATCTAGGACTTGTTTTATACCAAAACCGATGAACATTAAAAATGTGAAATAATTTTTTTAAATATTTTAGTATCTCAGGATGATGAAGAATGTAGTGATTACTATGGACACTATTCATCATATAGTGTCGAAATCTCATCATTAAAACATAATGACTTGCAAGGCAATTCCGTTTTGGAGGATGAAAACACAAAGCAATCTGATATAGTAATAGATTCAAACCCCACTATACAAAATAAAATAAAATATGAAGAAGATACTAACATAGAAGATTTGAATTTACAAATAGATGATGTGGGATCACTCAGTGAACTGAATGATTCAGCTAAAGATTCAGTGAATGATTCAGCTAAGGATCCTGTTGAAGGTAATGTTGTAGATAATTCAGCAAACACAAATGTGAAAAATGAATTTATAAAAAAATTACATGAAGAGGGTATTAGTACAGGGGAAAATTTTCATTTCATACCTGTTGAAGAAGAAAAGGAAACCACAGATCAACAAGTTGAAATGGTAGAAGATGAAATTATTAGAGACACACTACAGAATGCTCCAATTGAAACAGAAATTGATGATAATTCTGTCATTGACCTTCAACATGGATTAAATAACACTAAATTAGAAAATGATCCAAATGATGATTTTGGTGAATTTGATGATTTCAATTCAAAACAAACTGACAGTACATCTGTCTTTATTGAGAACTATACCAATCCTTGGGAAAGTGAGGAAGTCAACTCAGATTTTGGTAATTTTACAGCAAATTTTGATGACAATCAAAGTCAATTACAAAATACATCCTCGAATTGTGATGATAGCAATTCAGAGTTTGGAGATTTTATAGTGAACCCAAATAATGATAGTCAAACACTAAAATCAAATGAAAGCTGCACGGCATCAGAAAGTAGAGATATTGTTGAAAATATCAGTGACAGTGCCCTTAAAGACTCAAATTCAAATAGTGAAGATGATGATGATGATTTTGGTGATTTCGATGATTTCAAGTCATCAGTCTCTCATGATGGAAATACATTAGCCTCACATCTAGATGATCCAGGCACAGCTGTATTTAATTTGCATTCAAGTGACAGTAGTGTTCCAGTTATAGAGAATATAAATAAAGTATTACAATGTATATTTGAAGATGAAATAGTAAAACCTCAAAATGAAATAAATATTTCTATAGAATCTGTGCTGGGTGAAACATGGGGGCATTTAACAGAAACTGATGTTAGACAGCCTTACATAGTGAATTGGAATCATTCTTTTGGTCAAAAAACCCTATTAAGGGCATTATGCATTGATTCCAGAAATATTGTGAGTAAAGTAAATAATCATATATTTCATGTTTTACACAATTGGCTCTTTTTAAGTATATATAGTATAACTATATCTAATCTAATATAACTAATTATATTGAAATATATGTATTTCAAAATTATTTAAATATTTTGTTCATACTTTCAAAACTAAAAATGTTTTATGAACCCAGTTTCAAGCTTTTTGTACTTTTAATGTCTACTTATTATAGTGATTGATTCACACACACACATTGGTCAAATCAGACACTGCTTTCACCTCACTCGAGTCTTTGAAATGCTTGTATTAAGCTAATTGCTAACTGCTTTGGTTTGAGCCAATTACCATTACAATTACAATTATTAAGTCAAAGGACCTTGTTTAGCTAATATTTGGAAGATAAGGGTATGTGCCCCTGGTCTCAATAACATACTATTATTTCCGAACTACATCAGTCAGTAGTACTGTCCTGCCTGCTTCTATAACCTGCCTAAACAACTTTTTATTCACGTTTAAAAGAGTAACACTATCATAATACCAATGCAATTTATAATTGAATCTTGGACATGGATTGTTTAAATAACACAGACATTTTGGATTTTTGTTGATTGGAGTTGGCAATTTCTCCATATAATTCTTGTTAGACTTGTCTGTGTAAATAATCTGAATTTATTTCCCTTGTAGAGTATTTTTCGACATTGCGTAATTAAATCTCAAATGACCTCTGAGGAGAATAAGATAAGATTGACAAATAACAAAAAAAATTGCAGCTTTTTGGTCACAAGTGGAATCACAGTATGCCCAAATATGCAGCGAACTTAGGAGCAGCTCCTCTACAACCGCAGAAGTCTACATCATCATCAGTATTATCTCCCAATGAAGATGTCCCCAATGAGAAGTCTACAAGTAAAAGCACTCCATGGGTGGATCCGGTTGAAGGACAACAGTGTAAGTACATAATATGTATAATGACATAAACTATAAGAATGATGTGAGTAACAAATTATTCAAGGGTTCATTGAAATAATTAACTCGTGAAATATAAATAATTGTTACTTAGTGTAAAAAAAAAGAAACATTTTCAATTAGGAAAAAGGTGGAATTCTACCAAAAAATATTGTACATAAAAGATTGCACCACTACCAATGAACTCCATTGAATGGAGTTCACTAGTAAAAATGCACAATAATTATGATATAGTATCAAAATATTATGCTCACAGTTTGCACATTAAGTTGCCAGAACAAAAGCTAACAAGTGTTAGCTAAGTATACAAATACGGCTAATTAGGTAGTTGAGTATATGATAAATGCAAATATGCTTCTACTAAAAATCACATTCTAATATTCTTTTGCATGTCTTGCACATGGATTACTAACTATCACCCAAATTGTAATTTATCCGCTTGGACCTTATCCTCAATTCCTATAGTCACTTATGCTGAGGCTCTCCTCCTTGACTTAGAACACCTAATGGCCACACTAGACCAAATGGCTCATAATCATTCAAATCTCAAGATATCCGAATTACTGTCAAATGGTAAGTAAATTTACAATTGTCATTTTAAGTTTTAAAGGGAAATGCTCGAAAGATCGAAAAAATTAATAATGGTATTGTATTAGGAAAATACAATAATGAAAATGCTTTGCCTACCATAACTAAAAATATTGAATCCCACATATACTTACTCCTAAAGCTTCAAAAAAGTTAGTAATTTCAGACACAGTAAATATTAGACGAAAAAGTTATCAGGATTTTATAAAAAAAAATTTTTTTATATTGTGTAGATGGGTGAACGAACTTATAAATCCATTAAGTGGTAAGTGATGACCGAAACCCGTAGATATCACAATAAAAAATCCTGTATTTTTTGAGAAGTGAGCTCGGCGTTAGTCGTTCAGTCGAATTAGAATAACAGTTGAGAATAAAATTTCGCTAAGTGCTCATAAACATTAAGGGCTCTATTTGTTAATTTTCAAATATATCATTATCATGGGAAATGAAGAAAACTCCTTAGAAAAATACGAGTTTTCTAATAGAAATTCCAAATATCTATTATCATCTTGAAAGTCGACCGGGCGCTCCTTGTAATCAAATGATCTGTGTGCTTAGTGCGAGTTTTTTAACGTTCTCGATAGAGTAAGTTAGTTAGTTAGAGTAAGTTAGAGTAAGTTAGTAGGCAGCGGCGGAAGAAGCTAGGATCACATACATGTATTTTTAGAGAACTATTCGGTCAGCGGTTAAAGCTGAAGTGAGTATTGAAATGTATTTCTTTTATAAATTAATATTGGTCAGTCCATTTTTTGGACCAGATAGATTAAAGGAGCATCCTTTAGATTAATTCGCTTTATTAATCCAACTAACTACGCCATAAAATAAAGTAAAAATCTATGATATTTTCCCTCCGCAAAACCTCTAACATTTTAACTGCCCAGACAACCAAAACTTCGACCTTAGATGGTCAGGTGGGTAATTACTTAACACAAAGTGAACTGTGAGATATTCTGCCTAAGCCAGCATTTCTTTATGATGTTCGGTTTGATGATGTGTGTATATATGCCATCTTTTGTTGTTTAGATTTTGACAACATATTTCTTAGCCCTTTTCGAAGATGCTGACATCTTCTGCAAAGATGGTACAGCAAATCGTGGACCCTTAACAGATTTCTTCGCAAGGTGAATTATGTATAAAAACTGTGGTTATCCTTTTCTAATCTAGTGTACTTTGCCAAAATACACGTACAGCCTATTTATATCCAGTATGTTCCTGTTTCAACCCAACGAATTGACATTTCGCAACTTCTGTTTAAAGTTGCACGCTAGAACTGTAAAAAAATAATGAGATCCAGTGTTAGTGTGAATCATTGTGTAATTCATCACTGTGTATTTTCACATGTTTCAGCTTGCAAGACTGAAAACGTAAGAACAACTCCTGAAAATCGACCTACTGACTTGCATGTGTTTGACGCTATAGCAACGACAAAAGCTGAAAAGATATATTCAAGCACTATTAATGTGCAACCAATACGACAGATAAGTTTACCGGACACACATATATTTACACCGACCGATTCAGAAATACCTCGATCGAAAACAATACATTACGACAGTCAGCCAACAGTTCTTATACCTCAAACGACTGAAAATAAACATGAAGCTATTCCAGAGAAGTTTACAGAGTGTTCTGTATCACGTTCATCTAATCACAAATCTGATGATGACGACGAGTACTGGGAATTTCAAGATTTTAAAAGTACTCCATGTGCCACCAATTCAACAGCAGAAAGAAGTCAAACAATACAACAAAATAATTCAAATTCACCTAACATGGCTTCAGAGAGTTCCCTTTCGCAGACTGTAACATATCAGACCCAAATATTACAGCCGATTAAAATGGAACCCATATTTCCCACCCTAAACTGGCCAGATCCTGGGGAGGTGAAAGAAGTATTTAATGATTTTGCAGAGTTCGCTTCAAGCTCTTCATGGAGTGGTAACCAAACTTCAAACCAATTAGAAATTAAAATTGACTCGTCAGTAAACGATTCTATCCAAAAACCTTTAAAAGAAGATTTAACACTAAATAGTGAATCAGTAACTTTTAGTAATACTGATGACGACTTCGATACATTCCAATCAGCATTACCAACACAAGTCCCGGTCAAGAGTCTAACGAATTGTAAAGATATTAATATTAAAAATACAGCCCACAATATGGTTCAAGACGTAAACTTTGAATGTGATTTTCCTAAAATTAAAAGCGATAACTCAAACACGTATTCATTGTACAACTCAACAGAATTAAACAATGCAAACGACAGCGAAACTGTGTTTGGAACAGGATCTAAAACAAAGGATGTTTCGAATAATTTTATGGCGGTGCACCCTACCATCCACAGTAATATCTTACAACCGACATCGATTGTTCCTGTTTTTTCGCCTCCGATAGCTCAACAAAGCACTGGGCAAATTTTGCAACCCCTAACTTTAGAGAGCTTCTCGCAAATCAATTGGCCCAACCCGGGTATAGATTTGCAGGATCTGTCAAGATTTAATCCTGTCGAAACGTTACATTCCTTAAAAACAGACTTGAGCGTGAACCCGAACAAGAGCTCACCTAGTCACAGTATTAAAACAACCGTTAACAATTTAACAGCAGAGGACGATGTTTGGGGCGAATTCGTATCGGGTAAGCCACAGGTTTCCGCCAAAAAGCACACAGTGGACGAGGACGAGTGGTCGGAATTCGTTTCGAGTCCTTCTGTAAAACCACAGAACGGTCTAAGCACAATAAGCCTAAACGTTCACACTAATTTAAATTCCCAGAAAAGTACCAATAAATTTATCGCGAGAAAAAGTGAAATACCACTTGATATTCCAGGTTTAAATTATATTACCCCCAAGTCCAATAATTTAAAGACACACACTGAGAAGCATTTCCAAAATTTATAACAAAGTTATCGAATTTTAATATAGTTATAACGAATGTATGTACTTAATTTGATATAACAATAATCTGGTGAAGGGCGTAGCTTTTTAATATATGTATTGTGATCTTTATAAATATATAAAATTAATATTTAAGTTTTAAAACTATTCTTGAAACATTAAAATACTTAATAAGTTTCGGTCGGTTTCCTAGTCCTGTGTTACCTGCTTACTGAATAGAATCTTGCAATATTTCAATATAATTTAAAGGTTTTAAGATGGACGTGTGAGGCACGTCAAAATTAGATGTCGAAAACCAACTGTACCTTTGTAGAATGAAGGTACTTTAATGAAAAATTTATAAATTCGATTCACACTAAGTAAAAGCTGTTCGTAACAACAGGTTTGTCTTATGTACAGAGTTAACTGAATGTAGTTGAAGCCATAGAAATCAATAGTTGAAACATTTCAAAACATGTAATACTTAATAATTGTGAGTAGTGGAATATTAGTGTAGAATTCTAATTGTAACTGCTCGTTTATCGAGTGTTAGTGTGATACCCGTCCTTATCATTGTACGTAGAATATAATTAACGAAATTAATTTAAGTTAAAGAAATTTTATAATTAAGTTTATAAAAAAAGTAATAAATTGTAAATTGGTATAATACATATCTGTATATATTGTGAATAATATAAAATAAATTATTAAATCTACAGACGTTTTCATCACAATGTACAATTTCAAAATGAGAAAAAGTATGTAAGTCACATTCATTAGGTATTATTTGCAATTTATATTATTTTAGCAAATTTATGCAGACAAGGTATTATTTATGTTTAGTAACAACAAATTTAATTTATTGAAATTATTTTTCAGTATTTTATAGAAACCACATGATATTTATTCACTTACGAAATATTATTCCGTTATAATTATTTACTTTATTTATTTCACTGTTTGTTTGAATGCTATAAAAGAGAAGTTAAACGCATATACTATAGAAAAAACTGTTTTATTTATCAAACTCTTGCGAATCCACTTCCGTGTCCGAATGGTCCATGTGGTCTATGTGTGTAATCGTTGGGATTGAATCTTTATCATCATCTTCAAACTGAGTTACAGATTTCGGCAGATTATTCTCCATAGTTATTCTAAACTGACATTGTTCAAACTCCGGCCAAGATATAAATCTGTAAAAAAGTTTTATATTTATTTTATAAGTTTTTTTATTGCATAGATAAGTGGACGAGTTCACAGTCCACCTGGTGTTAAGTGGTTACCGGAGCCCATAAATATCTACAACGTAAATTCCGCCACCCACCTTCAGATATGGAGTTCTAAGGTCTCAGTATAGTTACAACAGCTGCTTCACCTTTCTAACCGAAACGCATTACAACTTCACGCCAGAAATAGGCAGGGTGGTGGTACCTACCCGTGCGGACACACAAGAGGTCCTACCACCAGTAATTTTTTTTAATTTTAAAAGTAAATTCCGCCACCCACCTTGAGATATGGAGTTCTAAGGTCTCAGTATAGTTACAACGGCTGCCTCACCCTTTAAACCGAAACGCATTACAACTTCACGGCAGAAATAGGCAGGGTGGTGGTACCTACCCGTGCGGACACAAGAGGTCCTACCACCAGTAATTTTTTTTTAATTTTAAAAGTCAATTACGTCTTTGTTTTATATTAGAAAAAAGTTTGGAGTGATCATTTGATTACCATTATTTAATGGGTTCTTATCAAAATTTTTAATTTCAGTGAGAAACCGTGGCAAGAGCTGGTAAAGTAATACTATTTACATAAAGACAACCGTGAAACATTTTTATGATATATAGAAAATGTACCTTTTGAAAACAGTAATTTTTTGTTGTAAATTAAGATCACCAAACTCTGTAAATATGGTCATATGTGGCAGTGACGCGTCATCTTTTCCTGGGGATAATAATTTATTGCTGTCCGGTGGATCCTGTCCAGTTATAAGCCACACTCCGCACCCTGGTATCCATTGCCTGATAAAGTTAATATATGCTACAAAAGACTGTCAATTTCAATAAAATTGGCGGTTTTGTTAAAGGATCTTTTGTTGCCTTACAATAAATAAGACCATATCTTCTCGTGGATTTCGTAAAAGGCAACTAAGGGTTTCTCTGGAGAATAGTCAGTAGTGTTTTCTGAGTATTCTATCAGTGTACAACGATCGTCAACCGGCGTATACTGTTATTAGGGTGTATTAGAAGTCCGAATGGGTAGGTAGGTACCTCCATCATATTTCTGCCGTGAAGCAGTCATGTGTTCCGGGTTGAAGGATGGGATACAATACCATTTAAACTTGCACTTCATATCTCAGGAGGGTTTGGACATTCACTTTGTAGTATCTATCAGCTACAGAACTCACTTAAAACCAGGCTGGTGATTTTATTACCTACTTTATAATTTTTTATTTATTAATTTTTTATTGCTTAGATGGATGGACGAGCTCAAAGCCCACCTGGTGTTAAGTGGTTACTGGAGCCCATAGACATCCACAGCATAAATGCGTTATCCACCTTGAGATATAAGTTCTAAGGTCTCAAGTATAGTTACAACGGCTGCCCCACCCTTCAAACAGAAACGCATTTCTGCTTCACGGCAGAAGTAGGCGGGGTGGTGGTATACACGGCGCGGACTCACAAGAAGTCCTACCACCAGTAATTACGCAAATTATAATTTTACGGGTTTCATTTTTATTACACGATCTTATTCCTTCACTGTGGAAATCAATCGTGAACATTTGTTAAGTACGTATTTCATTAGAAAAATTGGTACCCGCCTGAGTTTCGAACACCGGTGCATCGGTCAACACGAACGCACTCGGACGCCTTATCCGTAAGGCCACGACGACTTCAAACTGTTTGATATATTCATAGTTTGTTTGATATACAGGGTTTCTTTTTTATTATATTTTCGCCATCTTTCACAAGTATCTTAATAAGTATGTTATTTTATTTTTCTAAACCTAATATTCGATTGCAATATTATTAACAAGGAACTTACTCCAACATCGGAATAACTCTCGTCGATTTCGAGAACATTTGTGGTTTGAAAAAATACCATAACAATGGCAAATATTCTGCTGGACATGGTAGTTTTTCCTTTTGTGTTATATTTACCAAATACAGGTTGTGTTCATTCAGCTATAACATGAAATGGTCTGGTTTGTATTGTCGTTATTACTAGAGTAGTTAGTTGGAGCTAGGCGCATCTGGTCTACCATTAAGGGAATGTACATTAATAAAGACATGGTGAGCTCAAGTACTTCAATACATTTTCAATGTCACATTCTACTTTTTTTTTTCTACCTATGCCGATAGGCTTGAGAGGCTATTTCAGATTCACCCTAACGTGTATAGGTGAGCTCACGGGGCTCAAATCGGAGAGTTGCTAACACTGACCCTAGCAAGAGCAGTGCTTCGCAGAATCTACCACCGGATCGGAAACGCGACCCACTGAGAAGATCCGGCGAGAAACTCAATAGGCTAGTTTCTACTGTATTTCCGGTTGAACCGATTTTCGTTGCGCAGAAAAGACCTATTCATGCTATTTACCGTTCCGACCAAAATCTTTAAAAATAAAAGGTGACTTAAGCATAAGGTAAGTATAATATGTAAGTACAATAAATAGTATTGGTAAATGTAAAAAATAAACGAAAGTTTAAAAGGTAAGACCTGTAGGGGTCCCAATAAATTTTCAAGAACATAATCTCACGAGCATTAAGTGATCATGAAGATGGTAAAGATTGTAAAAGATATTATATTAACAGTATTAATATAAATTCCTGATAGTCTGAATTCATCTTTGTCTTGGACCTGAAGCTCCTTACTTAGCTTTTACGGCAGCTCAGTGACTAATGTGGATACCAGGCAGGGAACTGTCAGAGGTACATCCGGTGATGCAATCTCAAGTTGGTTGCTGTGCAGTTTGAGCAGTTAATAAGCCTTGCCAGTCACGGTGTAAGCCAGAAATTAGACTAAATTTGTTTAGGAGCTTTGGTGAAAGAACAGAGTGATCCAAACAACTCATCTTTGTACAGGGTCATGATGCCTTGTAGTTTATTAGTTGTAAATTTTATTAATTATTATTAATTATTTAACTTGTTTTCCACAAACAGATCATGTACAAAAATCTAAATATATGTAAGATAGATTTATTACCACAGAATGGTGTTTGCTATTACTCAATGTCCATGGCAGAAAATGGGCTTTTGTAACCGTTGTTAATGTTTTGCAATCAAACAAAAGCTGGAATAAGGTTGGCACAGATTTCTGTTTTGATTGCTGAACCTCCTTATCTGTAAGAAACTAAAATATTCACAAAAATAATCATCTAGAATTTCATGAACAAATATTACATTCAATCTGTCATTAGAAGACCATTGCCATTATTATAATAGGATTGTGTTAAGAATTTTATGATTCCAATAAGCATAATGGGCACAGGGCAATACGGCACTCAATAAATAGCCTACACCACATTGGTGATGAATGAATTTCACAATAAAGATTATGGAAAACAATGTCAATTTCAAAAAAAGTGACCACCCATGTTGATTTTTATTTTTATTCATATACATACATAGCAGAGTAACTCAATAAACCATATAGTTTTAAGTGGGAGTTTGAAGAATGAGACCACTATTATACAGTACAATTAAGACTTCAACCACATGTCTCAATATAGATGGCAGCAATCATATTGTGATGTCTTTTAGCTACAGTAACCCCAATTAATATCAACAGGGCCATGAGCGCACCCAACAATGCAATAGAAAAATAAATCAAAGTTCCAATTGTATTGTAACAGCAGCTGTTTGTAAATGGTAAACAATATTATATCTTTAACAATTATAGCTCATGCTTAAATTTTTATATCTCCTCTTATTTAGCATAATTTTCTCGTACCTCATAATGATGTACAGGCATTGTTATAAACAGATCAGGTCTACCGAGCTGATTTGTAGTGTTATGGAATAATACATTGTAAATCAAATGTTTCATGAAAGATAGTCCTGGCATTGATCCCAGTATCTTGACAGTCCTATCTGAAATAAAAAATTGCTGAGGTAAAACCTAGCTGGTTGGATAATTTAACAATAATCTTTCTTATACCTCTATTAAATAAACCATACCATTAAGTAACTGAAAATATAAGTGAAAGGGTAACAAACCAACAAATTTACTTTTCATTTGTAATGTTGGAATAGCAGTGTGATGTAGATACAACTTACATATTTCAAAAGCTAATAAGAACCTGAATCATTCATACATTCGTAAATTTTGTGGCTCTTTAGAGTGGATTAATTGTTGGAATGACAAAAATTGAAGAACTGTTAAATACGCATTACTGTAGTAATGTCATAATATCACCTTAGCTACAATCCCTAACTCTTCATGATCTTAGGTACACTATTCATAATTTTAAAATTAAAACTAGAAATATCAAATTAATTTTAAAAAAAAATTTTTGATTCAACTATATTATGTTACCCATTATACTTTAACAATGAGGCAATATTGAAATTGAGCATTCATTATTGTTTATCCTTGATTCTTATTGCTTTTCTATTTGGAAGTTGAAATTATTACCAACATAACTTACTTTTGTCAGTAGTAGATAAATCTCCTAGCAATTCCTGAATTCTGTTTCCATCATCCATTTTATCTTTGAATGCTAATTTCCACATTCCAAAAAAATCTGCTATTTTGAATGAGATCCTGCCTGGGTATTTTTGTTGTAAGTCCTGTATTACGAGTTGAAATAATGTTACTTTATTTGAAATTGTACATTCTCACATATATATTTTTTTACTTGAAACTTACATCCAAGTATGGAGAAAAATGATTAGACTGTTCAAATAAGTATATCTTGTTATTTTGACATTTTAGAATATTTTCAGTAAGAATACCCAAGCCAGGGTTAACCTCAATCAATGGTGAACCTTGGGTAAAATAGCTTTTTACAGTATTTGCAATTATACTTGCTGTTTTTCTATTTATCAAATACATACTTTCAGGTGCTTTATATTTTCTAAGTAATGACGTAGGAAGTTGTTCTTTCAAACCATTGTATTCTGGTGAACTATTTAAAAACTTGAGAACATCTTCGGCCAATTTCGGCTGTTTTTCACTCAGTTTATTTAATTTGTGACGCATTCGAATATGAATAGCGATAAAGTTACATCTTTTACAATGCAATCGAAAGAACGATTTACCAATCATAGTTAAATTAATTTAATTAAATATTGTTAAAAAAAGCGCAGTGGGACATTTAAAAAAATTACTATATTCAGAAATTTAAATATTATTCATTTCTAAAATTATTGTTCTTCCATTTATTTTTCCTGGAAAAGTAATGCCTCAATTCACACCTCAAATATTAAGTGTATGAGTTTTAAAGGTATTAATATTAGATACGGTCATTTGCAGCGAAGCCAGCATAAAATTTGAAACTGACAAACTGACATTTGACAGTTGACAGAGTAGGAAGGTAACATATTATCACCATAATATATAGCTTAATTTTTTATATTCTGTTTTAAAAAAATAATGCGAGTGAAAATTAATATTAAGTATATTATTATCCATCTATGGTGAAATTTTATATGGATGAAATGAGGTGAAGTTGATTTATTTGTGAATGTAAGCAATTGGGATGAAATTAAATGAAACGAGATGAGATGAGGTGAAATAAAGTCTCAGCAAAATGATGGTTATTTGCTGAGACTTTTTTGGCGATCCCGAGAAGCTACATCCAGCCGCTTTGTTTCATTTTCCCATTTTCATTTTTAATCAGTTAATAAGCCACCGTTATTAAACATGTAAACCCGAAGAAATACTAAATTAACAAAATAAAAAAAAACCACACAATTTCGATCCTCGCACTCCCNATGAGGTGAAATAAAGTCTCAGCAAAATGATGGTTATTTGCTGAGACTTTTTTGGCGATCCCGAGAAGCTACATCCAGCCGCTTTGTTTCATTTTCCCATTTTCATTTTTAATCAGTTAATAAGCCACCGTTATTAAACATGTAAACCCGAAGAAATACTAAATTAACAAAATAAAAAAAAACCACACAATTTCGATCCTCGCACTCCCACTAAAAAGTTCCGACATTTGACACAGAAAAATTGTTTTAATTTTTTTAAATTGGATAGACTTGACTATAGGATTGCATTAATATGTCAATTCACAACCGCGACGATAAGAAAAAGGTCCGAGGACTGCCTCATGAAGCCGAAACCATGTCTTTTAGACGAACTGAATTAGAAATCATCGTATAGGATGAGATTTAATGACATAGAATAGCACGGGATGAGATGGAATTTAATTATTACAAAATAAAAAGTCAACATTATAATTAAAAGAATAATAGATTTGAAATCCATTAAAAATGGTTGGAGGGACCAAACTTTAAGGGTTCAGTTTTAAAAGGGGCAGCGCCATATCTATACTAATATTATAAAGAGGAAAGATTTGTTTGTTTGTTTGTTTCGAATAGGCTCCGAAACTACTGGACCGATTTGAAAAATTATTTTTCCATTAGAAGCCGACATTGTCCCTGATGAACATAGGCTACTTTTTTTTATTTATTTTTTTATTTTATTTTTTTGGTTTCATGTGTGTTTTAATGTTTCCGAAGCGAAGCGAGGGCGGGTCGCTAGTAGCAGATAAAGTGATTATACTGTTATTATACAGTTAACGATTTTTTAAATGATAAATCATTATGTTAATTTTAAATTCGCTTCTTTCTGTTCTTTGTTTTCGTTTTATGACCTAAATAACTAATTCTTATTCAATTCATTTAATTTGTTGTTTGATACATTAATTAATTAATATATTTACCGACTGCATTTAATGTACATAATTTTGAATAATATTTGCACGCCGACCTGGTAGAAACACGCTGTTCTATAAAATAACTATCAATAACTTTGTAAGCCGTGTAATAAAGTTTGATTTGATTTGATTTGATTATCAGTAAAATTTTCTCATTATCAGATAGCTACAACATGAAATGGATAGAATAAATGGACTCCGTAAAACCTCATGCACCTCAAATTGTATGAAATTTCTTGAGTTAAATTTTTCAGTGGGTCAATTAAAACGGCTCTATAATTCCTTTCAAAAAAATTAAGGTAGAGGAAATATTAGTGGTAAATTTGTTTATAGCCGTTGTTATTTGCTCTTTTTCTGATCGATCACGTTACAAAGAAGGTGACTTCGGCAGCCAGCCATCACGACCGACGGTCAGGCGTCCTTAGCCACGTATCTAGTGGCTATGTTGATCGCGGTCACCCCTGCTGTCGCTCGTGGGTTCTGACCTGGGCAGGGCTTGGAGGTCGTGTAGGGGAGTCATTTAGTGGGTGACTCCCCCACACTCCGAGGCCCCTTTGGTATGGGAATTTCGTGAAGAAATTTCCCCCCAACCCAATAAAAAGGATGGGACCGAGCACGGCACACCTGATAGTAATTGGTTACTAGAACTCATAGATATCACAACGCGAATGCAACCATCAGTCTTGAAAAATAAGGTCGACCTGCAGAAAACCGGAACGATTTACTGCTTTGCGGTATAAATAGTCTGCATAGTGATATTTACGGAATCCTAATAAGTCCCACCAATAATTAGACAAGTTTATAAATTTTGTTTGTCTGTTTTTGATGCGAATAAACGAAGTATTCTTTCATCGTGAAAGTCCTACGTTTTTCTTACAAAAAATGGTAGGTCTCTGTCTGCAGGATTTGAACACCGTCATAGTTGCATCGCTCGATGCATTTTATCCCTTAGGCCGTGACGACTTCATAATGCTTACAATAAATATTAGTATTACTACTTCTGGTATTAATCGGTGAACCGCATAAAAAACACTATCCAGCCAAAAAGCTGATAAGCAGTCCTCTTTGAAGGGTAATTATTAGCTTTAAGCTTTTAAGACTTAGGCCAAATGGAACTGAGGCCACACCAACGCCGCACGTAGCATCGTACCGCCATAATGTCTACTTCTGCCACTAAGCAATCATGCTTGCCGATCAAGGGAGACCGCAAATAAAGGATGGAAAGCTAATTGTAATCAGTGCTCATTATTTCAAAACTTGCAAGTAAATTTTAATAGTAATTTAAATCATCCTTTATAAATAGTTTTTCCGGTCGCTTCATCGCCAATTTCTTTCTGGAATCATACAAAGCATTTGCATGACTAATTATCGGAATTACATCTTTACAAGACGATGAAGACGTCATTTTAATAATTAATAAAACTAATTATTCATGATTAAATGTTGTTCGCAACCTATGAAACGCTTGTGGCTATATTATCAAAAACCGATAATCTCTTGGACCAGGTACATAAATCATTTGCGATATTATATTTTTTGTGACAAGCTTTTAAACTAAAAAATCAAGTATTTTAAAGCTATGCTAGTGCCTTTACTATTACAACTAGCCTTTGTTAGTGTCTTGGCTTCCTCTGTGGTGTTCGAAGACTGTGGTAAGTGATGCAAACAACTATGTTTCTGATTTTCTATCACTATGTAATCAGATAAAAACGGATGAATGTTAAAATGTTTACAGTTAAGTATTTTGTGCAAAAAATAATGGATACATACTTGTTTTCTGTTTGTTGACAATAGAGGGTTTGTCAACATTCAACAATAGTAGTTGTAATGGATTGGTTACGTTAAAAATGTTCATCTTCAAACTCGACCTGAATGGCGATATCCAAAGAAATACAATGTAAACATAACCAGTCGATTTCTATTAATAGATAGTACGTAATTAAATTATATTCATTTTTGACATTTTTAGTTTCTAGGAAATAAATATTTCTGATTAATAAAGGAATATTTTCAGTTTACGTCATTTTTTTTTTTATTATGATTTTAATTATTGGATAAGGAAATAATAAATGCAAATTGGTACAAGCTGTGCCGCCTGTACCTAAACTGTCAGACTTCCTGAATCTGGTTCAGGAAATGTCCAAGCGATTCGTATAAATCATAAATATGATTATTATGTGATGCAACTTTGATTGTTGATCTACCCTATACTATCTAATAAGAAGAAGAATAACAAAAAAAAATCAAGCAACTTTTTGATTTTCAAGATATTTTCTCGCATCGCACTTTTTTGCCACGTTTTGCGCTGTTCCTATTCGTTTTTAAATCTTGCAAAACGAATGAGTAAGCAGTTCTAAAAATAGATTTTTATCATAATATTTTGCCCGTGAAATAAGAAATAAACAAATACTCGTTTTTAATAAGACATGGGCTACGGATTTTTAAGTATGTCATTAATAACAAATAAAAATATTGGATTGTCTTTGAAGCTTGAACTTAATGGCTTTACTCCTGGATAATTATAATGGACAACTTTTCTTTTATTGCCTTATTAGTATCGAATCTAAGTAGAATCACATTCAGATTTCGTTTGTTAATTCTTATCTTTCTATTATTTATACAGTAGGTGCCTGTTAATAGTCAACTATTATATTAAGACAGTAAACTTGCGATATATGATTTCCGGAATGGGATATACACTTTTCCATTTTTACATTATTTTTTCTTATTTAAATTTGCTATTTTAAAAGCAATGTTTTAAGTTTATGTAATTTAGTGGTAGGCAGTAGCGTGGCTATGGCGATTGTCAATGTCCATATACAGCAGTTATAACTTTCAGTCAAGCGTGTGTATAAGAATATGACAGGCGAGATTTTATCTAATTAATCAATACAAACGTGTACTTTCAGAGAATTCTTTTTTAGTAACTCTTATCGAAATCTTCATCAGATAAAAAAAACCATACCTACTGCGATATTCCGAAGGAAATAATAGATTGCTGTTTTTGAAATCTTGTGGTTACTCATTGGTGTTGCATTGAAAACTGGTTTATCTATTAAAAATATATAGGTATTTGGATGTATGTGTCTTTGTTTTGATAAGGTTCTTATGCCGATTTTGTGATTGTGATGAAACTAGTGTTTGAAATACCTACAAGAGGGAAGTTTTTTATCATAATTCCAAAGTACGATAGGTTGAAACGAGTAGTTTCAATAAATCAATGTTTTCATACCATTAGCAATAATCACTACCAAAGCATACGGTTTCATAACGAAAACAAAAAAAGTTATTATTTATTTAATTACTACTGGTGGTAGGACCTTTTGTGAGTCCGCGCGGGTAGGTACCACCACCCTGCCTATTTCTGCCGTGAAGCAGTAATGCGTTTCGGTTTGAAGGGTGGGGCAGTCGCTGTAACTATACTTGAGACCTTAGAACTTATATCTGGTGGGTGGCGCATTTACGTTGTAGATGTCTATGGGCTCCAGTAACCACTTAAGACCAGGTGGGCTGTGAGTTCGTCCACCCATAAAAGCAATAAAAAAAACAAAAATTACAAAAAAAAAAAATTATTACAAGTGAATATTTTGTATAAGGTGGATATTTTTCAAATTATTATCAAACAACCGAATCATTTGATAAATTATTTGCTGTGATCTCGTTCATGTTCCCCTATAGTGTATTCCTATCAAATAGATCGAAGATTGCAGATTAAATATCGTAATATCTTTGTTGAAACACGTCAACACGATCTTCAATGGATCTCTGCCGTTAATAGGGTAACTTCAGGGTATCGCAATACCTCAAACTGTTCGACAAACCAATTTAGCATTATTATATGTACGTGTAGTTAAAACAAATATACATCATCCACCGTACTCGCTAGACTTGTCCTAGGCAATGTAAATTTTTATCGAAATTCTGTTTTTTCCCCTAAATGTGTTTGAATTTTGAAATTTGAAGATGCAATTTTATATGGAACCCTTAACATTTAAAATTAATTAAAAAATTGTTTTAAACGAAATAAAAATTTGAATTGCCTGCCTTATTTTAAATAACATCTGTACTTTCATAAACAGGCAAATAATATTTTCTTGGAATATGTAGAATAACTATATTTATTAACTAGGGAATCCTAGCGGCCTAGTTTGAAGCGAGGTGACCGTGTGTTGCTTGTCCCCGATTATTTATTCATTTTTAACCAGGAAATGTTTAGCAAACGAAAATTGAATTTCTATGCTTATTTAACACAAAATAACAAAGATTTTTGTAAAAAACACACTTAATTAAACATGTTGTTTTCCACTTTTCATTCTTATTATAATTTACTAATACATATATGTAAAAATAAAAACACATTATGTTAACTTTGTCTAAGTTATATGGTCTTTAAGTAGGGACAGCTTTTGTTCAATTAAAAAAAAGAATATGTAATTTAATCATTGATTTTTGAATACATATTAAATAAATGGAGATTGAAGTCAATTATAGGTTTAATATTTTATTTAGTATTTCTTAATTTATTTGTACAAATATAGATTTATGGAGTTGTCGTCAAATGGTGACAAATGGAATGGTTCTGGCGCAATTTCTCGTCTATTATAGCGCATCCTATTATAGCGCGCAAATATTGCAACAGCAATGATTATTTTTATGTTACATAGCTGACCCGGCAAACTTCGTAGTGCCTCAGTCAATAAATAAAAGACACATCAAAGGAAAAACAACATTGTTTGTTTTTATATAATTCCGAGCTTTTTATATTTTTTAAACCTTCCCTGGACTTCCACGAATAATTCAAGACCAAAATTAGCCAAATCGGTCCAGCCGTTCTCGAGTTTTAGCGAGACAAACGAACAGCAATTCATATACATATATAGAGATTATGGATGATTATATTTTATACCTACTTTACAAATCACCGTAATGCTGCCTAAACAAATAACCTTTGATATCTTGTCTCAAGGCGGGTGGTGGCACTCATGCTATAATGACTATGGGCTTCAATAACCACTTTAACCGGTTGGGTCGTGAGCACATTCGTGTATCTATGATAAAAAAGAAGCTGTAAAGTAGCTATTATAAAGGGTCTTTCAACAAGGACGGGTCGATGTTGAAATTAAATAAAACAAGCTGTATGTGAGATATTAAAGAATTTATTTATTTATTTGAATGGCCCAATTATGCCATTATTCATGAAATATGACATTGTTTAAGTAAATGTCCACTGCGGCTTCGAACGGTGGCACGGATCCGAGAGGTCCAATTTTTTATTACTCTACTGCATAGATCCGGCTGAATTTGAGCAATGGCTTGCGTTATGTTGACTTTCAGGGCATCGGTTGATTGCGACTTTAGAAAACCTCACAAGAAAAGGTCTAGCGGGGTCAAATCGCATGATCTTGGTGGCCAATTCACGTCACCTCTGCGAGAGATAATCTTACCCTCGAACCGTTCATGCAGAATGTCCATTGTGTCGCTCGCTGTGTCTTGTTGGAACCACATGTTATCTACGTCCATATTGTTCAATTCAGGCCAAAAGAAATTGTTAATCAGTGATCTGTAGCGCTTGCCGTTGACAGTAATGCCCACGCCATCATCGTTTCCGAAGAAGTACGGACCGATGACGCCGCTGGCCCAAAATCCGCACCAAACAGTAACTTTTTGTGGAGGCATTACCACCTGGTGAACCTCATGTGGGTTGTGATCCTCCGATATACGGCAATTTTGCTTATTAACAAAACCATTCATCCAAAAGTGCGCTTTGTCGCTAAAGATGATTTTTCGGCCAAAATCGGGGTCCTCTTCCAAACGTTCTGTAGCCCAGTCAGCGAACAAACGGCGTTGTCTATGGTCATTCACTTTACCGCGGAGACCGACGTCGTTGGTCGTCGACTATCGCCTCGACGACCCGTCGGTCGGACGTCCTCGGGGTGGCGCCGCGTGTCTGGTTGTAGTGTTGACCGCGGGAAACCCCCTACTCTGAACGGGTTCTGACCCCGGACGGAGATCGGACGTCGGGTGTAAGAGTGCAGGGGAGTCGTTTAGTGGGTGGGCCCTAAAATCCTTGGGCCCGCGATCTGCTCTCAACACCTGCAGATCGTTGAGTCCCACATACCCCGCGCGCCCCCTAGGCGCGGGGACCTCGTAAGAGGTTCGGCCCCCGGCCCGCAAAAAANACTGCCTCGGAGTCTCCTGCACACTCTCACGGACAGCAGCGATGTTCTCGGCCGATCTGGCGTTCCTTTGACATAAGGGTGTTGGTTGGTTGTTTACCGAACCAGTAGTCTCGAATTTGGTCACCAAACGTTGGAGAGTCGACTTTGAAGGGCCACCGCGTCTGCCGTAAAATGGACGTAATGCGCGCAACGTGTGCACTAATGAACACTCATTTTGATAATAAAATTTTATCATCTGGACGTGCTGCTCAATCGTGTAACTTGCCATGGTGATTTGGCATCAGTAACTGAAGAAATAATAGCGCATCTGACAGATGCCACCAAAACAAAATGGCCGCCACAAACTGTCAACATCGACCCGCCCTATTTGAAAGACCCTTTAGTATAAAATACGTTCGACAAAACCTGAACTCAACACCGGCATTCTCATAATTTATATGAATTCCGAACAACAACCTTCGGCCCGTTGCTCACTGACTTACTGAGCGACATCGCACGTTTAGTAACAAATCTTCCTATTCGTAGTCCTCGCCCTACATACTCTCTCATATCTCCAGCAAAGCGTTCTCGTGGCTTACTAGGTGATTACTAATATCATACTGCCTACGCTCGCACTATAAATATAGTTCACAGTTGTAAATTAACACGCAGGACCTCTGTGCAGGACTTACAAAGAGCCTACTTAACTTGTGTTTATATATTATTTATTTAGTTAAATTTTAGACTAGCATAGATTTTAAGAAGAATTGTTAGATATTAACATTTTAATAATACAAGTTTTTATATTCTAAAATGATGATGTAAATAGGCAAAAATTACAGGCTACCACTTGTAGAGGCTGAAATGCGCAACTGTTTTCCAAAGTGAATAAGAGTTCAACCATTTCTCATGGATTTCTCACAATGTTACTGTTCCTATATAATGCTTAGAAGATACAAAAAGTGAACAGTGGTGATTCGCATACCAATAAATACAAATACCTTTCTCCAAAATTTTCTGACAAGCTTGTAACCCCTTGGCCTCGAGCTAGGGCCTTTGAAAAGGCTACTGTTAAAGTATGTTTGAATAATCTTTTTAATATATTTTTCAGGATCTGCCTACGACTTAAGGACTGTAGAAATACTAGGTTGTGGGACTCGAGTACCTTGCTTCGTCACATTAGGCAATGAAGTTCCTGTAATATTAAAATTTCGTGCTGGTACGTTTAGTTTATATACATAATAGATCGTAATTTTTATGAATGATTTACATAAAGTATGTATATAATATTCTATTAAATTAAATTCTATAACAAGATGATGAACTTACTGCGTATCTGCGTATACACAGGGGAATCATTCGTAAAGACAACTGATGGTTATTCAGGTCAAATTATAATACCTTACTCGGCTATAAACCAGAGTATACCTATGTTAGGCGACCCTCGTTTACCACGAATGTATTCTTATCGTCAAATAGTAACAGTAGTAGTAGAATATTTCCGTCTTACCTAATAGGCGTCCTTTTCCCCTTAACTCCTCTCTGAAGTGTTAATGGTAGGGCTGTGTAATTGTAGTGACTCCGTTCTAGTTACCATTGTCTTATTTCTGTTGAAAATAAATCGAGAGTTCTAGCTTTAGCTAGCTATTTAGCTAGCATTTTATCACCGGTTGTTTAGTTAAGACCTGAAACCGCAACAAACAAATTCACTTTCGCATTTGTATTGTGTACATTAATAAATATAGATTAATTAGTTTTAGTGTTATTAAAATAGAAATTTTTGGAAAAATTAGAAATAGCCGTTATTTTTTCTTCAAAAGGCAATAACGAATCGTAAACAGATAATGTCATCCAAGTGATACTAAATCTAGAGGCGTTAGGGATTATTCAGATTTCGTATACCATAAAGATATTATTAAAACGATTCTATGTATTAGAGAGCTATGTATATTGTTGGTGCTTCTACTAGTCCCCGTACTCGCCGAACCCGTCGCTTGCGACCAAGGGCTCGGCAAGTAAATTAACCCATAGACACAGCCCACTGAGTTTCTCGCCGGATCTTCTCAATGGGTCGGGTTTCCGATCCGGTGGTAGATTCTGCGAAGCACTGCTCTTGCTAGGGCCAGTGTTAGCAACACACCCGGCTTGAGCCCTGTGAGCTCACCTACACGTCAAGGAGAAGCTGATATAGCATCTCAAGGCTATCGGCATAGCTAGGAAAAAAAAGTTGCATTAATAGAAGCCTTTCTTGGAGTATCAATCACAACGGCTCAGGAACGCTTAGAGGCCAAATCTTAATGTTCATTTACACATATACAAATCCATACTTCCATACTTTAATACTTTAAATATTATAAATGCGGAAGTAACTCTGTCTGCTGTCTGTCGCACTTTCACGCCAAAACTACTGAACTGATTTAAATGAAATCGTATACAGATAGTCTAGAGCCTGAGAAAGAACATGGGCTATTTTTTAATACGAAAAAAGGTTGTAAAGGATTGAAAGGGCGGGATGAAAAGTTGTCATTTTAGAACTAAAAGCTTGAAACTTATTTTTTAGGCTGTGGATTCGATTTAAATAAATATGACACTAAGCTTACACATCAGAATAACACATAAGCTATAATTTATAAAAATATAGTGTGAATTACCCAAAATATACCTAACGATAAGTGTCTAGTAAGAAGGAAAAAAATCTGCCACCTGCGAACTAATTTTGCGTGAGCCGCAAAAACCGTTGGAGTTTACACGTATATAATTTAAAATGATTTTTTTTTATCTCAAATAGTCCTACAAAAAAGCCTGTAATAGCATATATGTATCTATCTTTTATGAGTACCTACCTAAGCCATTATCGCAATAATAGTGAACCATTATTTTAAGAAGGGAAAAGATTAGATTTTTTGTTTGTTACGTTCTTTTTTTATTGGGTTTGTTACTGTCCGACAGGAGCAGATTTGTATAAAAGAATATTCAATAAGATCAATAATAAATTACAGTTCCCGAAGCGAAGCGAGGGCGGGTCGCTATAAGTTGTGGCTTAAATGAAACGTTTAGACTTTCACTACAGCGCCATCTATTAGCTACTTACTCAACCCCGACACTGAAGCATCATTTCGATAAGTTAACTTACACGCCGTCTGTGAGAAACTTACCGAGCTCACATATTGTAAGATCCCTTTGTCATTAAACAAAATAACAAGCTATAATAAACACATATACCCATATTTTAAAAACTTACTTGTTTTTGAAACCTATTCAAATAATTTGTGTTTAATATTTCAGATTTTTCATCAAGAAAATTGGACCAAGACGTCGTGATTAACATTAACCATGTCAACTTAAAAACTCCGGTGACCCCAGGTAACTCTTACCATATATTATAAAAAAAACTAAAAAGAAAAGTCGATTGTTTGAAGGAAATGCTGAAAAAAAGCCACAATGTTACAGATGCTAAATTGTGGTTTTCCTCTGTCTGATATTTCTATTAAGCTAAGTTACGAGCCATAGATAGAATAATAAGTTGAGAGAAATAGTATCGTTAATGGTTAACACAAGCTACAAAACTTCCGAAGACAGGTAAACGAAACAATAAAAATACAAACTTATTAGTAATGACCAAAGTCTTCAGTTCTTGAAGTTTTCTTTACCAAATGAAGTAACTGTGCAGTGCTGAAGCAGTTATAAAAATATTTTATAGTAATACCGTGACCGATACACGGCACAGTGAAAATTATGCGAACCATACCTAATTATAGCCGCCAACATTGCAGTCCACGAGATTAAAACAAATCAAAACCGTGAACACGTTTTGTAATCGGTAGGGTTATACATATCTTGCCTAAAATACATATCTCGCATAAAAGCCTGCAAAAAACAGAATCATTCGATTTTGCTGTAACATTTTTCGAAAGCGGAGCCTTATAATGGAGTACCTAGTAAAATAAACAAAATTTTATTATAGTTTGACTAATAAAGTACATAAAACAAACAAAATTAAATGCGTTGTTTCCAGAATTGTGCGAGGTCGCAAGCTGTTTAGTAAGCGTTGATTCCATGACGTCTTACACGAGTGTTATGTCAGTGCCTAACAACATGGCTTTAGTGAGTATAAACTACTTAAACATATTACCTTATTATTGTAGACAATAATATTGTAGCAATACACTTTTTGATACCTACTCTTAGTAAAAAATACTGTGTCAGAATCAACTGCGCATTTTCAAATAGTTTATTAAGAAACTCAACAGTAGGTAAGGTAAAAAATTTAAAATTAAACAAAGCAAAAACTCTGTACGTAGTTTTGGACAAAAACTCATCAGCCTTGACAGATCAAGTTACTTTTAGGTATTAAGATTTATAAATAACATTACAGAATCAACGCGGATTTTTAAGATGGAGCGTCTTCAATGAAGATAATTTACTCGTGCTCTGCTATTCTGTGCTAGTCCAGACACAAAGCCCGTTACAAAAATTTCTTCGACAACTATTANCAAAAACTCTGTACGTAGTTTTGGACAAAAACTCATCAGCCTTGACAGATCAAGTTACTTTTAGGTATTAAGATTTATAAATAACATTACAGAATCAACGCGGATTTTTAAGATGGAGCGTCTTCAATGAAGATAATTTACTCGTGCTCTGCTATTCTGTGCTAGTCCAGACACAAAGCCCGTTACAAAAATTTCTTCGACAACTATTACACTGAATGAATTTTTCCAACATATCATGCCCCTTTTTACCGGTCAGCTTCTGTAGTTTTCGTACTTGGATAGAATATTACCTTAATTAACTACCTACCGCAATTCGCCCACTTCAATATTTATTTTCACGGTGTGTTTCGATAATCTATGAAGAGCTTACTAAATAAGTGACGTTTTGTAGTTTAAAATTTAATCATCGAATCGATGCTTTATCGATAAAGTAATGTGATCCGTGAATCTTTAAAATATCCAACTAATGAAATGGTAATAAATGTAAATGATAACAAATCGTTACATTTCTTACATGGTATGCAAATTTTTGAAAAAAAAAAAAACATTTTTTATTATTTAAATACGAAATTAATAAATACAGTGCGGCTTTAAGTCTTAAAACTGTTAAAAGTGAAGATACCGTACATGATATTATAAAGTCTAATAAATTAATGGAATAGGTATATACATACATACATTCAATCCTTCATAAAATATACTTCTCTTCACAGTCTTGATATATGGTAGAGCAAGGTGTTGAACTTGGCCAGCGTACAACTACATCTGTTAAACTAGTATCACTTATTAATATTAATAACACTTGTCTGCACATTACTAACTCACAGAAAACAAAATAAATGTAGCTTAAAACAAAAAATCACGCTATAGCAAACCGAACTAATTATTAAGTTATTTTTTTTGGTTCCGTTGATAAGTATCAAAAATCAGGATATTAGAACGAAACAAACAAAAAAACATACCAAGCTAATAAAAACATGTTAAAATAGCACAGACTCCCGACAAAGTCTACATTATCATATTTTTAGAACTATTTAGTTCTCTGATGACAAAAACGTAGTTTTCTTAGCACAGATGGGCTAGTAACACAACACCACCATGAGACAGTGGTTCCGGAAGTGGCGCATCGACATCAACCCCACGAAAAGCACAGCGGTGGTCTTCAAAAGGGGTCGCCCTCCGATTATCACTTCGAGCATCCCACTCCCGAATAGGCGCGTAAACACCTCCGCCATTCGCCCCATCACCATGTGCGACCAACCCATACCGTGAGCCCCGAAGGTCAAATACTTACGTCATATACTTGCGACAACCTCGACAGAGGGATGACATTCCGCCCCCACATAAAGACGGTACGCGACCGAGCCGCATTCATACTAGGACGTCTCTACCCGATGATATGCAGGCGAAGTAAATTGTCCCTTAGAAATAAGGTGACACTGTACATACGCATACGCCCCGTCATGACCTATGCAAGTGTAGTTGTTCGCTCACGTGGCCCGCACTAACTTGAAACCCTCAAATCATTCAAGCCCGTTTTTCCAGGATAGCCGTCGGAGCCCCGTGGTTCGTCAGGAACATCGACCTCTCATCGTGGTCGCCGGTAACTACATTTCCAATCCTGCGGACCGAATTGTAAACAGTCGACGTCGTCCTAAACACATAATTACTGATCCTCCCGATCCATTAACGGTGCTTTTAGGTACCTCAAGAATCGGTCACCCTCCTCACCGAACCCGTCACTTGCGACCAAGGGCTTGACGAGTAAATTAACCGATAGATACAGCCCAGAGTTTCTCGCCAGTTCTTCTCAGTGGTCGCGTTTCCGATCCGGTGGTAGATTCTGCGAAGCACTGCTCTTGCTAGGGCCCGTGTTAGCAACAGTCCGGTTTGAGCCCCGTGAGCTGACCTACACGTCAAGGAGAAGCTGAAAAAGCCTCTCAAGGCTATCATCAGCATAGGTAGGGAAAAAAAGCAGTTTCGTAATGCGTTCTACCAGTGATGGATTTAGGCTTGATGCCGCCTATTTATCGCGCCGCCCTTAACATTAGAATAAATCTTATTAATTTTGAATTTTCGACCCATTATTTTTAATTCAAATTTAAAATAATGGATCTTTATAAAAATTAATTTAAACTCATTTTCAAAGGAGACCGTCCTTACTTTTTTTCGTCTCTAAAATTTTGGCATTATAGAATTTTTTCGCCCCTCAAATCATGCTGCCCTAGACCTGGGCCTCAGGGGCCTTATCGTGAATCCATCACTGCGCTCTGCCAACAATGATTAAGTAAATTTATAAATTCCACGCCTTTAAAATACACGATTAAATTTTTTCATCGTCGGAAGTATATTTTTTGTAAACATTCATTATTATAATCATTGTAATAACCCCTCATCGTTATAAAATTCGATACAAGTTTTCGATTAGAGTGGTCTAAATTTCGACATATCACAAATTATCCATGTATAAAATATAGTCAAAGAACAATGGTAAATAAAAAATCAATAATCGATTCAGATCACATATTTCATATCGCTGTTAACGCCAACTCTACCTATTATGTATCACCATCACGTACCGTACCTAGTACATTATTGTTATACAAACCAACGCGGAGACGTTATCATTAAAATGACAAACAATTCGGTATTTGTTATCTGCCACCAATATATTTATCGATAAGATACTGAATCTGTGAAAGTGTTTTAATCATATTATTTGGTATAATGACTCTTTTATTAGACAAAGAAGCATTCAATTTAGCAAAACAATTGATAATTTTATCAATGAAATCTGAATTTCTATCCGAAGACAGCATCGCTTGTGAAAAGCTATTTTCACATTTTTATACATTTACTTAATTATTTGTGAATAAAGACTGAATTTATTAAAAATTGTGTAGTTCTTATTTATTGTTTATCTGTTTGCCGTAACTTTTATTTCAGTAAAGGCAGAGTTGGTTGAGAAATGCGTACAAAAACTAATCGAAATCACAACTTGAATGCCGTCATACAGCACCATGAGAAAAAGAAGCATGAGTTAGCGGCCTTAAGTAGTTAAGCGGCCTTAGTTACTCTTAAGTGGTTATCGGAGCCGATAGGTATAAAACTTGACGTGACATGTAATTGATTTTTCAGTAAAAATTCATTATAATTGCCTTAAATATGCATAAAAACAAGTCTGCTTCAGATATTTACTAGCTAACCCGGCAAACGTTGTTTTGCCATATATAAGATTTTAAGGGAATTTCTAGTGTAGAAAAAAAAAAGTGTGTAAGGATGTGGTAAATGAGTGAAAGAGGCTGTAGCGCTATGAACGATGAGGGAATATAAAAATAACAAAACCTCATTCAACCACATAATGCCTCATTATAAGAAAAAAAATTTGTCCAAAATTAAAAAAAAATGTTAGGACAACCTCTATCACTTAGGGGTATGAAAAATAGATAGTAACTGATTCTCAGACCTACTGAACATGCATATAAAATTTCATAAAAATCGGTCAGACCGTTTCAGAGGAGTATGGTAACTAACATTGTGACACGAGAATTTTATATATAAGATTTATTTATTGTATACACGAGTAAACGATCTCCTGGTTCATCTTGTGTTAAGTAGCTACCGGAACCCATAGATATAACCCTGAGACATGTGATCAAAGTCTCATGACATTGTTTAACGACTGCCTTGAATTAAAAGTAATAAGTAAACAAATTTATAAACATAACGTATTTTATATTTATTATACGTTATTTTTTCATCTTCATGAATACCTGCTATGTGAATAGGTAAGTGTGTATTGAGTTTCTATATCGGGCAAGGATTAATAAGACACGCGTTCACTTAAGTGACTAACGTATATTGGGATTACTACCTAACGTGCTATCTACAGCCCGACAATCCCGAGACTGACGTAGCATCATTGCAATATAATAACCGCTAACACATGCATATAATTATTAGTTGCTATGGGGACATTTGTGGTGGTGTGGTGGTCATTTCGTTTTGATAATTTCATAAATATCCGCAAACATGACCTCCAACATAGTCGCATCGCTCCATATGAGTAGACCGGACGTCTTAATTTATATATGGTGATAGGACCTCTTGTGAGTCACTGGTGGTAGGACCTCTTGTGAGCACTGGTGGTAGGACCTCTTGTGAGCCACTGGTGGTAGGACCTCTTGTGAGTCCGCACGGGTAGGTACCACCACCCCGCCTATTTCTGTCGTGAAGCAGTAATGCGTTTCGGTTTGAAGGGTGGGGTAGCCGTTGTAACTATACTGAGACCTTAGAACTTATATCTCAAGGTGGGTGGCGCATTTACATTGTAGATGTCTATGGGCTCCAGTAACCACTTAACACNGTAGCCTCGGCGAAATTTGTGATTATAGAAGTATAATAGTCTTTTAAAATAGAATCATAATAGTGTACAAACTTACAATTCCAATTAATTATAGTCGAATTTCGACTACTGCGGGACCTCTAGTCTTTATTAACGTCTTATCTTTATAATTATTATTCTTAAATTAACGGAAACTTTGATCGACGAAAAATGTGGATCTAAACGAAAACTTCTGAACACTTTATCTCTCTATAAACGAAACAGGGACCCCGAGAATATTGCCAGTATGCTATTTGGCTACAAGCAGCAATCGGTGATTAGCTACATGATTCATACGGAACTCTTAGGAAATAACTGAGTTAAACTAACACATCCTTACTAATGAAATCTAAAATAAATTTGTTTAACAAATATTACCTAATTTTGTTAAAATGCGGATACGACACAAGACTAGACATTTAAAGTTTTTTATGATATGAAATGTACAATGTACCTGGTGTCATTTGGTATCGAAGCCTAGATTTATAGAAAATTGTGTGTGCGTGTGTGTGTGTGAGAGAGAGATAAAGAGAAACCATAAGACTCGAGGTGCAAGTTTCAATACTATTTTAATACAACTATACTCCCTTCAAGTCATCATCATCATCATCATCAGCCTTTATCTGCCCACTGCTGGACATAGGGCTTCCGCAATGCCTTCCACATAATGCGGTCCTCCGCCTTCCGCATCCACGCAAATGCAGAAATGAGCTGGGGATAATTACTCCTACTGGCTTAAAAACGCCATACCACAGGATTCATTCTAACTCAAATTTATTTAAAGATAAACTAGAATCTGCGACCTGTCTTTTATTCATTATATCGATTTTCCTTTAAATTGATTGCTTTATTAATTAATTGATTGTGCTGTGAGAGGAAATTGGTCAATTCAAAAAGTGATTTCATCCTACTGTACTTTTTTGACAAGTAGCAGTCGCTGAGCTTCTTTAAATATTAGTTGGCTACATTGATAGGTGAAGTCGAGCCAACATTTTTGTTGTTCACTATAAAAAACAAATAGAGTTTCGTGTACCACCGCTAACGTATTGTGAATCCCCATGTTTTGTCACGTCAACGTAGACCTCCGCCGAGTCTCCCGTGGAATCCGAGGGTTCTGGACCTAGACCACTTTGGTAACAAAGACCATGTCTGTAACAGCTAGCTGAAGCCACTGCTTTCCTTCTTATGTAAAGGGTTTTTCATGAAGTAGGCTCAAACTTAAAAATAAAATAAAAAAACCTGTTTAACTTATATTGCCACAATTTTTATCTTATTTTAAAGGGTATTCGATGACATTATGTATGGAATATAAATTCAGCCAAGTGGTGTATCCTGGTGGACCAATTTTGTATGATATCTTCGCATAAATGGGGCTCAGTTCCACAAAGAGCGTGGGCTATGGTTGAGATATCACGTAGCCTCACAGAAAGTAGCCGAGCGGTGTTCATCATCAGCCTGTATCTCTCCACTGCTGGATGTAGGCCTTTCCCATAGTCCGCCACAATGAACGATCCTCCGCCTTCCGCATCCAATCTTTCCCAGCATATCGTCGCAAATCATCGGTCCATCGGGCAAGGGGACGCCCAACGCTGCGCTACGTAGTCTCCAGTCCAGAACACGTCTGCTTCAACGGCCATCGGTTCTGCGACACGTATGTCCGTCCATTCCCATGCTTGCTATATATATTTAAGGTTATGTCGGTTACTTTGGTTCTTTGACGGATTTCCCCATTTCTGACTCGATCCATCAAAGAAACTCCGAGCATACACCTTACCATAGCACGCTTAGCGACTTTGAACTTACGGACCGGACCTACGGTCAATGTCCACGTTTCAACGCCATTTGTCATGACCGGGAGCACGCAAGCGTTGAAGACGGGTCTTTAGGCATTGCGGGATTGCTGCCGAGCGGTGTTAAGTCGCACGATGTCTGTGGCAGTTGATGTCGCCACTACGCGAAATGACGAAGCCTTCGAATTTGTCATCCAATAAATTTTATGTTTCCCGTGCTGTGGCGCCGTCCTCTCGGAACCACATGTTTGTGAGATCCATACCATCTATCCTAGGTCACAAAAAGTTTGCTATCATCGTCGGATATCAGTCGCCATTGACAGTTAGCGCGGCTACTAGCGCGTCTTCGAAGAAATAAGGGCCGATGGTACTGCCGGACAAGCGTGTAACGTTAAATGGTGAAATGTCTTAAATAATAAATGTACATATTATATATGGTGAAATGTCGCGACTAAATAAATGTGCATGCCAAATTTAACAGCTATCCCTTTGCCGAGACGGCCGCTGTGAGCTGTCAAAGTTCGAGCATCCCTATTGAAAAACCCTATAAGTACAATTTAGTATATTTTGTTGTTCCACACGGTCTGAATCTTACGTCGGTGTTCCGTAACGCAGATTTGTTTTATTCACTTTTAGTCATAGCTCACATAGTTATTTTAAACTGTTTTAAATATTTTGTAACTAGATTTTAAGCGTTGTAATTTATGTATGTACATATTTTTTTTAAAATTAAAAAGACTAAGAACTGTGATTTTTACCAGTTTTTCAACACAGGTAACTTAAATGCTTAAGTCGTCGTGGTCTAAAGGATAAGACACCCGGTGCATTCGAATGTGACGACTGTGTCCAGTGTTCGAATCCTGCAAGCGGATACCGAGTTTTCTGATGAAATACATATTTAACAAATTTTAATATTCACGAATGACTTAAACAATAATGGTAATAACAGCGTGTAATAAAAATCGAACCGCAAAAAATGCAATTTTCGTAATAACTGGGTGTAGAACCTCTAGTGAGTACGCACGGGTAGGTACCACCACGTGCCTATTTCTGCCGTAAAGCAGTAATGCGTTTCGGTTTGAAGGGTGGGGTAGCCATTGTACTGTAAAAACACATTTGCGTTCTTGATGTCTATGGGCTCCGATGGTCACTTAATACTAGGTGGACCGTAAGCTCGTCCATCTAAGCAATAAAAAGGGGTATAGAAAGTATTTTGTACAAAAATCAAAAAGTAGGTAATCATTTTAAAATTAATATCTTTTTCTTGGTCCAGATCCATAGTCGAAACGATATTAAACAATCTGTTTTTTTTTTTATTGCTTAGATGGGTGGACGAGCTCACAGCCCACCTGGTGTTAAGTGGTTACCGGAGCCCATGGACATCTACAACGTAAAATGCGCCACCGACCTTGAGATATAAGTTCTAAGATCTCAGTATAGTTACAACGGCTGCCCCACCCTTCAAACCGAAACGCATTACTGCTTCACGGCAGAAATAGGCAAGGCGGTGGTACCTACCCGCGCGGACTCACAAGAGGTCCTACCACCAGTAATTACGCAAATTATAATTTTGCGGGCTTCACTTCTAATACACGATGGTATTCCTTCACCGTGGAAGTCAATCGTGAACATTTGTTGAGTACGTAATTCATTAGAAAAATTGGTACCCGCCCGGGATTCGAACACAGGTGCATCGCTCAACATGAATGCGCCGGACGTCTTATCTCTTAGGCCACGACGACTTCAAAAATTAAATATTCAGAGCGAGAATGCACTCTGTATTGAGTGTGGAAGCAGAGGCCGCTATAAAACACCTCAAATGTGGCAAAGCTATAGGGGTTGACGAAATTCCCATAGAGATAATTAAGATGATGGGGGATATTGGTGTATATACATTACACTCAATTTGTCTGCAAATGTGGAATACGGGAGAGTGGCCGCATAAGGATTGGTCGCATTCCTTGTTCATTCTACTGCATAAAAAAGGTTCGACTAAAAAGTGTAACAATTTCCGCCTAATATCTCTGATATCTCACGCGAGCAAGATCCTTCTTTCTATTGTAAATAAGAGACTACAGGCATATGTGGGACGGGAGATCGCAGAAGAACAAGCCGGCTTTGTCAAAAGAAAAGGAACACGCGAACAAATTCTCAATCTCGGACAAATGATGAAAAAGCGCGTGAGTTCAATAAACCGCTGTTTATTTGTTTTGGGGATTTCCGTAAAGCTTTTGACGCCGTTAAGTGGTGGAAGCTGTGGGAAGTACTATTAATAATGGGAGTACCAGAACATCTAGTTTATCTCATTAAGAGACTCTATGAAGAGCTGCTGTTCGCGTAGACGGAATAGATTCCGAAAATTTTAAGACTCAAGCTGATGTTGGACAGGGATATATTCTCTCCCCTCTTTTGTTTAATTTCTACACCGAATACATAATGCGGATGATTTTAGAAAACTGGGACAAAGGTGTTTCAATTGGAGGCCGACTGATATCAAACCTTAGATATGCAGACGATACCTACTACTCTTTTTGTAACGTCACAAGCCGACGTAGAACGGTTACTTTCGCTTCTAAACGCCATAAACCGCGATAAAAGTAAAGTGATGGTACTTAGTGGACCGTAAGAATAACAATCGATCTGATTTACATGGAAGAGTAGACGGTCAACGCTCTCGCGGCCGATCACCCACAAGGTGGACAGACTTGATTAAGTCATCTACTAAGTATTCCCTTACTGAATGTACACGTACCGCCACAAATAGAGTGAGATGGAGAAGTCTCTCAAAAGCCGCAACCAAGCAATAAGACATACATTCCCACGACCATTCCGCCAGGAATGTAGGACATACGACTGAGAAGGAGAAGAAGTATTAAATAGATAATTGTAGTGCATATTTTCTTCGGTTTTGACGAGTCGCCTTAACATAATACTCGTAAATCTTTTTTTAAGGTTTAATATCGCTTTTATTATAATATTAAAAATTATTTTATTTTATTATAAATCTACAGGAACTGCAATTAGAAATCATTCATCACCTTCCATATTTGCCAGACCTTGCTCCAACGGACTACCATTTGTTTCGTGATTTGGACAATTTTATTTTAATTTTAATAAAAAGTTTTCTTCCCAGGAGGTAGTACAAAATGCCTTCACACGGTTTGTAGAATCTAGATCACCAGAGTTCTATCGCAAAAGCATAAATGACCTTCCTATTAGATGGCAGCAATTTTTAGATAATAATGGTAGATATTTTGATTAAATAAATATGTTAAATGAAAAAAAAAGAAACGAATTTCAATTTTTCAGTACAAATCGATAGTTTCATACTTTAACCCAGCCAAAGTGGGTGATAACGCCCCCTTGTGGTCGCTGCAGGCCTAAAGGGGGGCGGTAAGAGACCCAGAAATAAAATGGGAGCTGTAAAGATTCAGAACTTCAGAATATATTATTATATGACATATTATCATATTATTATATGTATATATCTTATATATATCATATTATTATATGACAATAATAAATACGAGATGAAACCGTAAAAGTAGTATTTTTAAATAAAAAAACAATATATTTAGTGACAATATTTTATAACGCTTTAAATGTTTATGGCTTTAATTTTAAATCACTAATAATATCATTATTTGATTTAGTCTGTTAAGTATTTGAGGTAAAATTAGTGAAAAACATAGTTTTTTTTTCTTGCCAATTATAGGCAGATGAGCACGAGTGGTTATCATCGCTCAAGGACGTCAGCAGAGCTAAGCCGCTGCCTTACTCAGTTAATAGCTACGTTAATAATAAAAAATACGCTGGGTCCGTAAATTCAAGATCTTATGAATGTCACTTAACATGCACTCATATTACAATCCAGCTTAAATACAAAACCCGTTTAGTGATTAAAACCGATCAACAATAGATCCGCTTACATGCGCAGCTAACTTTACTCGGTAGGTATATTGGTTGAGCGAATCTCGTTATATAAAACCATTCGTTGCTCCGGTCGGTCTGCATTTTATACTCTGCGTCTGTTAACTGAGGAGTCGTGTTCTGCGTCACGTTTCAATAGTCATAATACGCAGCGTTTCGTTTTCTTAGTACTTAGCAGACGTCATAATGTTTGAAACGAGCGCTTTTGTTTGTTTGGCNTTACTCGGTAGGTAGGTATATTGGTTGAGCGAATCTCGTTATATAAAACCATTCGTTGCTCCGGTCGGTCTGCATTTTATACTCTGCGTCTGTTAACTGAGGAGTCGTGTTCTGCGTCACGTTTCAATAGTCATAATACGCAGCGTTTCGTTTTCTTAGTACTTAGCAGACGTCATAATGTTTGAAACGAGCGCTTTTGTTTGTTTGGCCCTCGCAGCTGTCGTCTCAGCCACAAACGTGAGACAATGTCCAGGTTAGTAATTTTTACATAACTTTGTGAGTACACGACCTGCTTTCCTTTCATTTAAAGTGTTACATTGTCCATTGCTATTTCTAAATGTGGGCACCATTTTTTTATTTACATTAAGTGTTAACTGCTCTAGATGAATACTGGTACTATGAAGTTCTATGTTATGCCTGCAGTAACTTTTAAGTTTAATTATTAATGTATGATGTTCGTTTGTTTGGCTAGATTTTATGGTTTCGTATATTTCAAAAAACATGTTATCGATGAAAAGTAAATTAGAATAAGTTTCATAATTTACATCAACGGGTACTTACTTAAGGTATTAAGTAAAAAAACTATCAATAGCATCAAGTTAAAACACGTTTTGATTTAGTAAAACAAATGGTCTTGTACTTAGTCCCTTAATGGGCCTTATAACTCGCTTGCCTCCTCGCACTATTACCATTACTAAGAAATATTATCCGTGTAAAAAAATATTATGCTATAGATTATTTAGGTACCTACTTTTAGTTAATTTCATTTACTAGTAGGACGTAGCACGGGTGCATTTCATATTTTCTGCCGCAAACTAGTTAATAATTTGAGATCTATCTCAATTTAGGCGACATGTCAATATAAATAGCACATAGTCACACAGATTAAAACACGGATGCATTTAAATACTCAGTGAACCTATCTTTACATCTAGTTGAAATCAATCGGTATCAGACATATTCTCAAATACAAAAACCACACTAGCCTTGAACTCGTTCAACCAAATTGTGCAAATGAATAAAGAATTGAACCGCAATGTAGGCATAGTCGAAATTTGTTCAACTGATTCACGTTATTTTGGGCTTTTGATTTGTCTCAATGGAGTTGTGATGACTGACGACTAACACTTATTCATTTAATTCGTTATACCAATAGTGTTATCATAAATTCAAAACATCGGTAAATGGACACTAAGCTTCATGATAAATATCACCTAAATAATAGGTATAAATCATTATTACGACGGATCGCCCCGTACCGCGAACAAAAACTCAACACGATAAATCACTGCGATAACATCTTTTTTCTCATTCTTCAATAGAGAGATATTAATGATATACGTGTTTTGTAATCTGTGAAAAAGCTCTTAAAAATAATGCATTTTTTATATAAAGCTCATATTAAAATGTTAACAATACACAGTGCAATACATCGTTATCTACAGAAATCTGTTCCTCGTGCGCCCTTTTCTCGCTGTAAAACTCCCCAAAACTTCAGGACCCCTATCTAATATCTCTCTACAAATGAATCTTAAAGAGAGTTTGTTCCGATATTCAGCTACTTGGTTGTGTCCTTAATCTTACTACTGTCACTGTACTACAGAATCAATGAATGTTCTTATACTGTATAATTATGGTCGCCGTTCCTATTTAGTTCATTTATTAACGTCATTCCCCGGTCGCCGCCGACCCAGTTAGCCTTATTTCACACATAGTATTATCATAAGACCGTTTACTTTTCGAGTAGAAACACGTCCCTAATCGCGAGGAAGCTCCAGAGCGCAGCCGTAACCTTAGGACAGTGGTTCCGAAAATGGCGCATAGACATCAACCCAGCGAAAAGCGCTGCGGTGCTATTTCAAAGAGGAAACTCCACACGGGTTTTCTCCCGGATTAGGAGGAGAAATCTCACACCCCCGATTACCCTATTCAGCCAACCCATACTGGGCCAAGAAGGTCAAGTACCTGGTTGTCACCTGGGTGTACCTGGATGCATCCATGACATTCCGCCCCCATATAAAATCCGTCCGCGACCGTGCCGCGTTTCTTCTCGGCAGACTATCTACCCTATGATCTGTAAGCGGGGTAAAATGTCCCTTCGGTACAAGGCGACACTTTACAAAACTTTCATAAAGCCCGTCATGACTTACGCGGGTGTTTTATTATAATTATTTTATTACTTAGATGGGTGGACAAGCTCACAGCCCACCTAGTGTTAAGTGGTTACTGGAGCCCATAGACGTCTACAACGAAAATGCGCCACTCACCTTGAGATATAAGTTCTAAGGTCTCAAGTATAGTTACAACGGCTGCCCCACCCTTCAAACCGAAACGCATTACTGCTTCAAGGCAGAAATAGGCAGGGTGGTGGTACCTACCCGCGCAGACTCTCAAGAGGTCCTACCACCAGTAATTACGAAAATTAAAAATTTTCGGGTTTGATTTTTATTACACGATGTTATTCCTTCACCGTGGAAGTCAACCGTGAACATTTGTTGAGTACTTATTTTCATTAGAAAAATTGGTACCCGCCTGAGATTCGAACACCGGTGCATCGCTCAACACGTATGTACCGGACGTCTTATCATTTTAGGCCACGAAGACTTCAAAGTGGTGTGATGGTTGTGAACACGCGTGGTGTTCGCTCACGCGGCCCGCAACACATAGACACCCTCCAATCCCTACAATCCTGCTTTTGCAGGCTAGTTCTCGGAGCTCCGTGGTTCATGAGATACACATGAAGTCAGCGTCGGAACAGTACTTCGATTAGGCTATTCGTCATGATAATCGCCTTATCGTAGTCGCCGCTGATTACTTCTGATCACGCAGGAGCCAGTCACCGCCGACGCCCTAGACACGTCCTTACGGATCCAGAAAATCCAGAAAATCCGAAATAGCACCTAAAACAATGCTCCATATTTCAAATGACTTAAGACTAGCAGCTTATGAGAAATGCGCTAGTTATTCTTTTACCATTCATTAAAATATTCAGACCGAAACATAACAAGGATCCAACGTATACTAGACATATAAGGCATTAAAAATGCATTTGTATAAAGCGTGATTTCGATTTCGGGTCGGGACCTATCATCAAGCGTTGATGTAGTGTGAGCAGCCGAGAAGAAGTTTTGTGGGTTAGAGCCACAGAATAATATCTTTCTGTGGTTAGAGCCTTAGAACTGCCGTTGTTTCAATGTATTTAAAATTTCAATTCTGTGTTACAAAGTAGCCAGGGACATTATCATTCTCATGACTAGGCTTATTTAACTGCATCTTTATTGGTTACGATATGGTACATTAGTTACATTGAAATTATATAACATACCTACACCATAACTCAGAAACAAAATTCGATTGTTCTCAGCTGTGTTGATTTCATGAAGGGCTCGTGTGAACGTTATTATTACAAATAATAAAATTGAAATTTTTTAGATTATAGCACGCTTTCAAGCTGTACGTGTCAGTGCATACAACTGCATATTGCAAGGTCGTGTTGGGCTTGAAACGGGTTTATTTAATATATCTTCTGTAGCCGATCATTCCTCAGGTAAAACATGGCACAGGTCTTAAAACAGGTTTGTTCCGATTGAGATTGCCTGACATGGCGACAACTAAAATTATGACTATAATTTAGTTTTTCATATCTACTTCAAAAAAGTTAACGACGCTATTATTGCATGCAATTAAATATACATTATATAGGTACCACAATAATAATTATCGAGTTATAGCGTGGCGGTCAAGGACTGCACGCCAGTCGTAATTCTATTTATGTAAAACTAGCTTAGAAACGTAAGACTTGAGGGCATTGTGTTGTTTTTTTCTTAATGTTTTTGAACTGTGCGTAATGAAACATTAATTACGATATAATTTAACATTACGATTTAAAGTTGGTAGTTCTCCATCGCTGTGTGTTGTTTTATTTGTTTCTATATAACAGTGGAATAATGTCGAAAATGTATGCAACTGCATTTGTTATATAGCTTTAGTAGAATATTGACCAAAATGAGATATAAATTTCGATTTCTAATTGAAGTCAAACAGGTTTTTTACTTAGGAGTTGACGGACGATCATACATGAATACCTACGTTTTTGCTTATGGTTAAAAACTCTTTTAAGAATCAAGAAAACGCATGAACAGATGGCACATGTAAACGAAATGAAGATGTTGCGCTGGGCGGGTGGGGTGACCAGGATGGACAGAGTTCGGAATTAATACATACGGGGGAGCTTTAAAGTCGCATCAATCACAGACAAAATTACGGAAAATCGCCTTAAATGCTATGGCCATATCATGAGACGGGACGAAGCCATGAAGTAAAAATCGCATTAAGCTTGCCAGAACAAAAGAGGTAGAGGCCGCCCGCCATCGGTTTGGTGGTCAAACATCGAAAGAGATCTTAAGAAAGCCCAACTGCCAAAACCTGGCGCCGTAGAGTGAGGGGACCCGACCCCAGGTAACGGGAACAGGGACGGAAGAAGAAGAAGAAACAATCTCGCGCATACTATATAATACAACTACTTTAAAACAATAGTGAAATTGAATGGTCAGTATTTTTAATCATATGTTTGTCTCGCAAAAAAGCCAGATTGCCAGACATTTCCGTGATACCGGAAACTACAGAGTTTGATGTGTCCTTCATAGGCAGATGTAATTTTATGTTAGTTACATACTTAATATAACAGATCGCATAAACATCGCAAGCGGTTAGACATATCTGAATTATATTATCGTTAGCTTTGTTACTGAAGTGGCTACACCAATACGCCTATTAATTTTTGTCATTATGATTCTTGTCATATCTTGAATTCTCAAACATTATTCAATAATTCTGAGCACGTAGTTCCTCTGACGTTGCTCTGTTCTAGGAAACTATATAAAATTGTGATTCATTCAATTATATAAGTAATGCTTAAAAGTACGTAGAGTACCTACTTATGTATATTTTTGGACTTTTCGAATCTTTTCTGAAAAATGTGTCAAAATCAAACATCAAGGAAGCGAACGAGAAACTCATTAGCGTACATATCTGGAACACATGAAAACCAGCTAGCCAGCAAGTATTAATCATATGAAACCTTTTTATTTTCCTGGGGGCCGTGTCTTCTATAAGATTCCAACGCCGAGCGGGAGCGCGTCGTGAACTAAACCTGTGGACTTCGAAACATACGACTCGAAGTGCTTCAGTCTTCGATCATTGATGATCGAAGGCTTCAGTGCTTATTCCGAGTTTTTTAACTTCTCGTGCGTTTTACTTTCTCGTAAATTTGTATGGAGTTGGAACAGCCACCCTTCGTTTGCCGCTAGGGGCGCTGGTCCTACTCCATACTTTAGCCACCTTTTACGGCCTGGCCACGGAGATCGGCGGTGCGAACGACGAAGCGGTGGATGAGGCGACCATTCGCGCAGCACCGTTTGCAGGCCACGGGTACTTACGTTCGCCGCCGCGACTAGTAAGGAAGTCCGACAGCGAAATGTTTATATCGAAATTATCTCGATATTGCTTACAAATTAATAGTTTTTTGGTTCAAGACCTATTATTTGGAAAAGATTGTGAAGTACATGATTTGAATAAGAATCGGAGTATACCTATAGATGGAGAATTCCACAAGAACTACGAGAAATACTTTGGGTGGCTAGACTTCCAAATAGCTGGTCTAGCTAGTATTTCAGCTATTTTTTTGTTGTTGCTTAGATGGGTGAACGAGTTCACAGCCCACCTTGTGTTAAGTGGTTACTGGAGCCCATAGACATCCACAACGTAAATGCGCCACCCACTTTGAGATATAAGTTCTAAGGTCTCAAGTATAGTTACAATGGCTGCCCCACCCTTCAAACCGAAACGCATTACTGCTTCACGGCAGAAATGGCAGGGTGGTAGTACCCACCCGTGCGGACTCACAAGAGGTCCTACCACCAGTAATTACGCAAATTATAATTTTGAGGATTTCATTTTTATTACACGATGTTATTTCTTCACCGTGGAAATCACTCGTGAACATTTGTTGTGTACGTATTTCATTACAAAAATTGGTACTCGCCTGATATTCGAACACCGGTGCATCGCTCAACACGATTGCACCGGAGGTCTTATCCGTTAGGCCACGACGACTTTAAAAATATAAAATAAAAAAAATATATATATAAAAATTTCGGCGTTAATTTTTCGCGGCGAAAACAACTAAACTCATTTAATCACTGTACTATTCGCCGCGACTACCGCTCGACTCCGTGGCTCGCGCCGTCCGTATTCATTCATTTGTTTTGCTCGCCCGCCGCATCGTAAGTCGCCCGCGCGATTCGCTCGGTACATTTCGCCGGTCGCTTCGCCGGTCGCCGGTGCGCGTGGCTTGTTAGGTACATTTCTATGCGCTTATTTTAGTCGCTAGACGCTTCGCCGTTCGCACCGCGCGAATATTCGTATCGGCGAATGTCCCGTGGCCAGGCTGTTAAGGTGTGCCTTGCGTTGCAAGAAACGAGGGCGAGGGTGGCAAACACGTGGGATGAGATGTCCTACTTTTTTCCCGCGGTGCACATATGTACTATTTTTTCTCCTACCAGGCCGAAAGATCGACATTGTAAAAAACTTAGCACCCCTGGAGTACCGAGCCGGGGTCCAGGGGCGAAGCCCTGGCGGGGGGTTTGGGGGGCAGGGCACTCATAAAAAAAAAAAAGATGTTGTGTCGTGGGACACCAGGTAGGAACGAAGTTCCTTCGGCTAGTGTAGAATCGACACAATTTGCAAAAAGAATCATGCTCAATTTTATGTAGGTTTTCTTGATTTTTCTCTTAAATTTTGCTGATTAGTTTTTATTTAAGTATAGGAAAGTATTTAGGAAATTCAGTATTTTAGGAAATAATAAATTACGTAAAATAGAAAGAGAATGGATGAGAGCACGAAAAGAAAGAGGGAGAAAGAGAAAGGTATTATACACTACTCGTTTGTGTATGCGACTGTCGCGCCTGCGCACGTCTCATTTAACGGTTTTATTCCACGCACTTTTTTCCACGGATTTTTTCCACGGATTTTTTCTTAAGGTTTTACTATCACATTTTTTTCAGTTCGGTCGCGCAGCAAAATCCCTATCCCCTCCAAGCCTGCCGTAAGGAACATCGTTCCAAAAACAATTTTACTGTTTTTTAATTTTTAAATAAACTACTACTAATTGAATAAAAACTGTCTGATGAACTCATCTTTGTTTAATACTTCACTATTAAATTTTATTGCCTTTTTTTATTTTACTTTTACACTAAACACAATATTACAAAATAACCGAGCACAACAATGGCGGAGAATTTTAGGTGCGTGAGAGCAGACGTAGACACTAACGCGCATGCGCACTTGTACCTAGGGAGAAAAAGTTACACTTTCTTCCCTGTACAGCGGAACGAAAACCGAACTTTCGGCGTAGGTAGGAGAAAAAATTGATTCTCTTTGATAACCTTATGCAGTCATGCTGGTTAGAGTCTTGTTCAGAAACTAGGCAATGCCACCTGAATACCACTTGGCCCGTGAGTTCGTCCACCCAAGTAATAAATAATAAAAAATAAAGGTTTTCCAAAGTTTCAGCAACTTCTTAGCTGGGAAAAAAATAAAAACCGGACAGACAGTATAAAATGCCTTATAAGAGTTTTTTGATTTCCGTGCACCTAAATTCTTCAAGAAGGGTATCGAAAAACTACCACTTTACTGGCAGAAATGCATCGATATCATGGGTGCAAATATAAATTCATAGATATATTATATATTTTTTTTAAATTAGGTACTATTTATTATTTCTGTATACTAAAGGCCATTTTCACCTAATACTTTAATGATAAATATTGGTAAAAGTAATCGTCATCAAAATCTTAAAAAGTACGCCACGTTTTTATTACGATAAAAAAAAATTAACTCCTTTTTGAGCTTATACACAATTACAAATTTTCTACTATTTAGTTAAGCTAGTTACGAGAGCTGTTTTTTAAGTTATTCTTTTTCTTTGCTTTTTTAGTCTTTAACGATGATAGTTTCATATTAAGAAGGAACGGCTACCATATCAAACAAAGGCAGAAGGCGCGTACATGCATCACAAGAGCACTTGGCGCAAGACACAATCGTGTTTTTCCCCCTATCTATTCGCTGGTAGCCTAGGGGGCTATTCCAGCTACGTCCAGACGGGTAGGTGAGCTCACGGGCTCAACCTAAGAAAATTTGTTAATACTAGCCCTAGCAAGAGCCGTGCTTGTCAGAATCTACCACCGGATCGGAATCACGACCCACTGAGAAGATCCTGTGAGAAACTCAGTGGGCTGTGTCTTTGGGTTATGTCGAACTCTTCGTCGTAATCGACCAGTTTGACGAGAAGGGTGGCCGTTGTTTGAAGAGCACCGAGAGAGGATCCGGGGGATCCGACAAGACATCTTTCGGGCGACGGCCGCTTTGCGTTGCCCCGTCGCCTGGGTCGGCTAGCTAAATAGCGGCAACGACAATAAGAGAATTATCGTGTCGCGCCACATTGTCGAAGTAGCGTTCTGACACTACCTTAAGATACTTAGGTATCGGTTCTAAGTTTAGATCTTCGTGAAGGTCAACATTTCACACGTACCACGGTGCTCCGACGGCAATCCTGCAGAAACGGGATTGGATGACCTGGAGGGAGTTTATGTGCATGCGGGCCGTGTGAGGGAAAACTACACTTGCATAGGCCATGACGGAAACTACCGTGCTTTCAGCGTCAATCCTGCAGATTCTGATCAAGATAATCGGATAATTTAATTACCAGTGCCCCTGATGTGTGCCAAATTTCAAACCAATCCGATGTTTGGAAGGTGATACCAATCTAAATAAAACGTGTTAAGAAAAAGGTACCTCCCTGCAGAATTCTAACACCGACAAGTCGCATCGCTCGATACAAGTACACCGGGCGTCTTATCCTTACGGCCATGACGAATTCATAGCTGTTTGCAGCAACTGCTGTAATAATTATCTTCGTTACCAATTCCCTATTACTTTGGAAGTATGCCCCTGCATATCTGTTAATTAGATGTGTATTGTTTTTTTTTCCCTTCCTAGCTGAAGGCCTTGAAAGGCTATTTTAGCGTAACCTTAACTAGTAGGTGAGCTCACGGGGCTCAAACCTGACGAGTGTATTGTGAAATTCAATTGATATACATAGATGTGTAAATAGAGCTCGTTGCCAAAATCCGTTTGTGAAGTAGATATATGTATGTATATAATATTGACTGATTAGTTGAAACGTAATGAGGCAAAGACCCTTGGCATACGGTTATTACTAAAGGTAATTTAAAATTATCCAAAATCGACAAAAACGTTGGTTTTGAAAGTTAACGTATTCAGTTTACTGTGTTGTTATGTTAGGTTGTTATTTGCGAGAGACGTATATAGGTTTGGATGTGCGCTTAGCATTACTGATGTCCATAAGCATCGGTAAATACTAACTATGAATCAGATGGGCAGTTATAATTTTAATCAAAGAACTGTACGTAAAGCTAAGATTAAAACAAAAATAATATAATAGTTTAAAAAAACTAACAAAATACGCTTTTATAGAAAATCCAACTAAAAAATAGAAAATAAATTTTAATAAATTTGAATTAAAAATAGCGTAAGAAAAAATTATTTTATTGTAAAAAAGCGTGGGGTGTTTTTCAGGATATTATCAAAATAACCCTTCCACTCATATATGTTCATAAAAGATTTATAACTATTGATATAAATATTTTATGAATACTAACCCACGCTTTTTTTACAATAAAATCATTTTTTCTTACACTATTTTTAATTCAAATTTATTAAAAATGATTTTCTATTTTTTAGTTGGATTTTCTATAAAAGCGTATTTTGTTAGTTTTTTTAAACTATTACTTTTTTCATTTTTTAGTTGAATTTCAAATTTTTTTATTTTTTTTTTTCATTTTTTTTAATATTTAATTGTCATCGGTCCTTAAATTAAGTATACCAAATTTCGAGTTAATCCGACGTTTTGAAGGGGGTCAAAATCATGGTCAAAGATTCCGTTACATATTAACATACATACGTCTGAACCTAATAAAAGCGTATTAAAAATTGTCATCATTAAAGCAATAAAAATCTTCATTTTCAGGAAAATCAGTCCCCGAGTTGAGTAAGGCGGTCCAGTTACATGAATGCATTAAACTACCTTGCGTTCTAAAGAAAAATACAGATCAACATATTGTAATTAAATTTACACCAGGTAAGAATATTCAACGAATGTTTAACTACTGTAATGGAAAATTTTATTTTGTTCTAAAAGCGCTTGTAAAATGCAAGATAATCTCCAAAAATAAATTTAAAAGTTGAAATTGAAAATAAAATTATAAATTCATACTGCACTGACAGAGTAGCAAGATTAAAATTTATATGGATATCGTAGGCTAGCTGCTAATTTAGGGTAAAGGAAAACATGGCGCTGACGATCGCTGTTCCGGCGTCTTTATGGAAGTACGGTAGCGGGCAGAATCGCGCTAAACCCGTCGACTAGTCTCAGTTGGCTTCTGTATTATCCAAAGTCTAGAGCAGGTTGTTGAATGACAATTTTTTTTTATCGATCCGACTTTCAGCATACTCTTAACGTGGGCGAGAGTGGACAGATATTCTCATAAACCAAAATAGTGATAAAAGAAAAACTGTATTTGGTACTCTTAACGTAGGCGAGAGTAGACAGATATTCTCATAAACCAAAATAGTGGTAAAAGAAAAACTGTATTTGTTCATACATCCATGGAATCGAAAAACACTAATTTTTATCCATTTTTACCAAATCTATCCAGAAGAAAACTGAACATGTTCGTTAAATTTTAGAGAGCCGAACGAATGTTAGATATGGTCCCAACGATCCTCGTGCTTTATAGAAACTTAGGATTTGTGTTTGAATAAAGTTCACTGCCATGATTCATTCTCGCATCTGCCTAGCCGTTAGACGCTTAGCCTGCCATGATTGCATTTGACTGCGGAATCACCGTAGATCACACTTATTTTATTGCAGGGGCCGAATTTCATACGAGATTTCCACGCCTAGGGGGCGCGTAGGGTATGTGAGCCTTGGAGGTCTGCAGATGTTGAGAGCAGAACGCGGGCCCAAGGATGTTTTAGGGTCCTACCCACTAAATGACCCGAGTTCAGAACCCAGGCAGAGTAGGGGAGTTCCCACGGTCAACATTACAACCACGGCGCCGCACCTAGGACGCCTGACAGGCAGATCGTGTGGGCAATAGTCGACTACTCTACATCAACTTTAGCTGCAACTTTAGGACTCATTGAGATGTTCTTTGATAGGCAACATGGCGTTGCTATATACATTTTTTTATTACTCTATATGGGTAAACAAACTCATAGCTTACCTGGTGTTGAGTAGTGAGCAGATTAATAGAAGACACAACATGAACTCCCCCATCCATCTTGAAACATGAGCTCAAAATCTCAATTTTATTGGTAGACGGCTTTCCCATTACCTAACCTCAGCGCGCGGAGGAGGTTGAATACATCTTATGTAATTGCGATATAGACCATATATTCGTTTTTTTTTTTTTTTTTCAGAAAAAGATGTCTTGGATTTAAAAAACAGTGTGAGTGCGAAATTATTTGAAATAGACCTACCTTTTATTGGTGTAGACGGAACGTCTGTCTGCGACAAGATACATACAGAAGATGATCAGAAATCAGGATGTCCGCTCAAAGCGGGGACCAACTACATCTATAAAGACACCTTTCCTATTCTCAGTATTTACCCATCAATTCAAGCGGAAGTAACATGGGCTTTAAAAGCTGAAGATAAGGATGTGATTTGTTTTAGAGTACCTGTTAAGATTTCTTAAGTTCTTAATTTGATTTATACATAATTATTAATGATTTAGGAAGGATTTAGTCCTGATAGTTTATTTAGAATTAATATGATATGTTTGAACAGTTGATTGATGAATTGATTGATGATCAAAAGTCTGTTTTTATTTTTGACTTGGTCCACTTATTCTATTTTAGACATCATGCAAATCGTTTTTCTGCTCTGTGCTATTCATGTAATATTTGCGGAATTAGCAAATCTTGTTGCTAATCATTAAACGAATAAAACAATACATTATGGAGGGCATGTTTTACTACCGGGTCACTGAAAAAAACCTTAATGAATAAAACTATTAAAAATAAAACAAAAGTGTAACCATAGCATAGGTAACACGAATTAAACCAGTCACATTTAGGTATATGAAATAGTTCTAAAATATTAAAATTATGAACGTTTAGATGATTTGGTAGTGATCAAAGCGGGAACTTCGAAACACGTTATTTTCTTATCACCATCGTTAAGACTCCAGTGCACTCGCATTGAGATAGTAGGGTAAAATGGTTGAATGAAGAATTTGTTTACGTAGCTGTATTGTACGCCTGGAGCTAAAGGGCACGGTGCTGCTTCTCCGGTATCCACCCTTATTATGTTGGAACATGCACTAACTCCTGAGACGCCGATGAAAGGAATCGGTAGGCCTTCAATGCTAGCATAAACATCGTTCACGAGTTCCTTTACTTCTTCCGCTAAAAAAACGTAAAAATCAATATTTTTCTTCATTGAAATTTTCACTTTTTCTTCTTAACAAATATTATGATATAATGTAATATTTTATTATGATCTTAATTATTTTTTAATAACTACCACAGAAAAAATTGTAGTGATGCCATAACTATCACGTTTAAAAAAGACAATAGAAAAATTTTAACAAACGCGGGATCTGTTGCCTTATAGTTCAGTCTTATTTCTGTTCCTTAATTAATTTATTAACTTGTATAGTTGGGAATAGACACAATTGGCCAAAACCAGGGCTCTTACTTTATGTTTATATATTTTTTTAAATTAAACTATACATTATAATAAAACTTACTTGGTGTAAATTTGAAAATCACCGTGGTATTTGTATTTACAACCAGTTTGCATGTCTTCTTACCACAGGGAATGACTTGGATGTTGTCTTTTAAATCCTCAAAACGCTGACCTACAAAAGATCAATCAGATATTTATTAAAAAATTAAATTCCCGTAAAATGTTGATAGTTGTAAATATACAGAAATGAGATAAAGTACTAATAAAATTTTATGAGAAGCGAACAGAACGCGAGAAAATTGTAGGTAGGTATGTGTATTCAAAGGCTGATTATAATTTGAAATAATGCAAAGTGTACAGATGTAACAAGACCATTCTCGAAACCTAAACGAGAACAAAACCCTGACGTAAATGGAAAACAATATTCATTTGTTAACGTAACCAAAAATATTCTTGTATTTTTGTACACCAATTACATTCTTTAAAACTTAGATCAGTGTACTATGAATGTTTTATTGCCCTTTTAGGCAGACGAAGCACATGCCCCCACCTAATGGTGAGTGGTTACCGTCGCCCATGGACTTCAGCAATGCCAGGGGCAGAGCCGAGCCGCTGCCTACCGCTTAATACTCTCCACAAGCCTCGTGTGTGTTCAAAAAATTTCTTCCTGGTAACCAGGTAATTGATAGACAATAAATAGATGTTGTTTAAAAACATAAGAAAAGATGCTTTAATACTAAACCGAACCGATCAATCAACCTGGAAGTTTGAAGTTCTTGTCAAAAAATTATTTAAATTTTAATAGATATCAAGAACCAAAAAAAATGAATGACTAAAACACACATCAAACAGATATAATAAATCAGTCAATACAGAGAAATTACAATACCTACACAAAAGAGGAGAGAGATTCCATAAGGTTTTTGTGAATTTATCAAAAACGAACAGAAATGTATACTTAATTACCATGCTTATACCATGACATTTATGTACGCTTACCAAACCATAATTACTATATGCCATAAATATATATTACCTAAATATCATGAAGTATTAAGCGAAATGTTGCTTAAACCAAATAGCTTTTCACCCCTCGATATCATATTTTTATTTGATTATTGCCTATCACTTAATATAAAAGTTAAACAAACCTGGGCATTGTTCCACCGGTGTAGGGTCTGCAGAAAACACCACAGAAAATCTCAGCGCAAAACACGCTATTATTTTATAAATATTATGCATTGCAATTTAAATTTATATAAATTTTGTTACAAATCCCACGTCCGCTCACAATAAGTGACTACAAATGTTTGGCATTAGTTTACCATTAGTTTGCATACAAGTTAGCATTCGGCAGTAGGAAAGTCCTTGACTACATTGGTAACTTTAGGTTTATTATAATTTTTCGAGTCTTCACTTTAAGTTCATTATTACAATAATATTCGGATAATTAGATCCAACGGGTTAAAGAAAACGCACGAATGTTTATTATATCCAAAATACATAAATGAGTTAAGGCCTATGTAAATAAAAGTATGTAATAGATAAATGCTAATTATAAAGCCCAGGGATTATTTGGAGTATCTGTTTTTTGGTTGCTTTGGCAAGCATACGACCGACTTGGTGGAAAGTACTCACTGCTGCCTGTGGACATCGGAATACCAAGGATTCAATTACCCCGCAGACTACCGTAAAACTAACAAGAGAAGGGCGCCTCAAAAACGATAAACAAATGCAGCATAGCATAAGAAATACAGAGTTCCCAATACTAAGGCAGATTTTAGTAAAATCGTAGATATCTTACTCAATGTGAAAGTGTGATCGCAATGCAAATTAAATAATATGCTCGGTAAAAGGCAAACCAGTATTTTTATTTATGTCCATAATTTTATTATACAGAGCCTACGCTGATAAGCAGCTACAATCTTTCTGCCTTATTCAGCAGGGAAGCAGTAATGTATTCCCGTTTGAATGTATCAAATAGAATAAGTATTCTTACCTACAATGCCATTAAGATTCAACCTCATGTCACAAAATGTCAGGCGGCATTCACGCTGTTGTGTCTATAGGTCCCTGTTACCCTTTCAGAGGTGGGCCATTATCCATTCATCCATCCATTATCCATCAATTTACAACAATAAAAAAACAACAATCAAGTCTAAACACAAATTTCCAAATTCAAATTGAAAAACTAGTTTTAGCCGGACAAAACGAGTTCTCAACCAAAACTAGTTTCTACTGTAAAATCCATATATACAGGGTGAAAACGAAGACTTGATATCTGAGATAATATAACTAAAATAATCACGATTGAAAAAACGTATGTAACTAATATTATTGCTTAAAAACCAGCTCAATGAATCGTGCGAAATTATCTGGAGGCCTGTATGCAAAACATCCGTTTTACCATTTTATCATTTTCGTGAAATATCAAGAATCTAAGACCTAATTTCACATTACCACAATAGTTCTCGACCGCAGATTGTCAGAGGATATATCCTTAAAGAGTTTCCAAGCACAACAAATATATAATAGATTGGGGAAAAAGTCTTTTCGCATTATAGTATGTATGAATTTGTAATAAAATCTCTTTGGCTATACTATTTGTATCTGGCTGGTTTTGGTATCATTAAAAGTTTAAATTTTAAAGAAGATAATTCCAAATTCAAATTAGGAGAATGTGTGATTTTTATTTATTTTTCGTACTGTCAAGATGAGTGAATCTAATGAAGAAATTAGAAACATTTTAATATTTTACTACAAAAAAGGTAAAATGTAACGCAAGCCGCGAAAATATTTGAGATATATTTTATGGACCTAGTGCAGTGTCTATGAGAGTAGCACAAATTTGGTTTAAACGTTTTCAATCCGGAAAATTTGATGTCAAAGGTGCATGTCGCTCTGGTCGCCCTATAAGGGTTAAAATGGATGCCATTTTTGAAAAATTGAGCAAGATCGGCATATCAGTAGTTACGACGTAGCTCTTCAGCTTGTCCGAGTGAACTCGCAACAAGGTGATGCTATGTGTGTGTTGGAATTGGAAGGGCATTATTCGTTATGAACTATTACCACCAGACAGGACCATCAATTCTGAACTCTACTGCGAACAAATTTAATGATGAGATTAAAGCAAGAAGTGAGAGAAAGCGGCCAGAATTAATGAACAGAAGGGGTGTGGTTTTTTACCATGATAACGCTAGACCTCACACATATTTAGCCACTCAGCAAAAATTATGAGAGCTTGGCTGAGAGGTGTTAAGGCATCCGCCGTATAGTCCTGACTTTGCACCTTCAGATTTCCACCTATTTCGGTCTCTTCAGAATTCTTTAGATAGTGTCAGGTTAACTTCACGAGAGGACTGCCAAAACCAATTGTCGCGGTATTTTGATCAGAAGCCCCAAAATGTCTATAGCAATGGGATCATGTGGCAATCCCCCCTACAAGGTGGCAAAAAGTTATCGAACAAAATAGTACCTACATAATTTAGTTACATTTAAATAAACTATATTAAAAAATGTTGTGAATTTTCTTAAAAAATGCAAAAAAACTTTTGTATTGTATATAAAAATAATTATTTTATTCCCTTTTGGACTTCCGAAAAGTTAGCTAACACCCTGTATAAAATAATATTATTATGGTGTTGGCATTAATGCTACATCCGTGAGACTTGAGAAGAATTAAATTGATATTTTATTTCTTGCCATACACACTTCCGGAGGCATAATATCATTTTTATATTCCGCTATAATTACAGTGCAGCAATTTCAATCAGTGAATAGGCATTCGTACGTTTATAGTTACATGGGTACTACGGGTATGGTATCAGATCAGGCAAAGAAGATGGGTAAATTATTTTCCCCAAAAAATTAGACTAGTAAATACATATACGAATACTACTGACGATTTTTCCCCTACCTACTGCTAATAACCTCGAGGGGTTATATGTACTAGCTTCACCAAACGTGTAGGCGAGCTCAAGGAATTCAGCCTGGGAGATGGAGACTGCTAACATCTGCACTAGCAAGATCAGTGCTTCGCTGAATCTACCATCGGATCCGGTGAATCCGGCGCCGTCCACCACCGGAGCAAAATTCATCCATACTATCTGGACCCATATTTTTTATTTCTATCCCAGTCATGAACTCGTCTGGCCATTCTTTGCCTATAAAAATATCCGACCAATAGGCCCAATATGATTGATATATTTTTATACTAAGTAAATTNGCACTAGCAAGATCAGTGCTTCGCTGAATCTACCATCGGATCCGGTGAATCCGGCGCCGTCCACCACCGGAGCAAAATTCATCCATACTATCTGGACCCATATTTTTTATTTCTATCCCAGTCATGAACTCGTCTGGCCATTCTTTGCCTATAAAAATATCCGACCAATAGGCCCAATATGATTGATATATTTTTATACTAAGTAAATTAATAAATTTGTATCAGAGTGTATTAGCTAAGGACGCAAGTGTGGTGCCTATGAATAGGTACATTAAATAAAAAAAAATGTGTTTGCAGAGTGTGAATTTGATTGACTTTAAAAAAAGAATACAGATTAGGCATGTATGTATATTGTTGGGATAACAAATAGGCTTTATTAGCAATAATAAAGAAGTTTTTTTTTATTGCTTAGATGGGTGGACGAGCTCACAGCCTACCTGGTGTTAAGTGGTTACTGGAGCCTATAGACATCCACAACATAAATGCGCCACCCATCTTGAGATATCAGTTCTAAGATCTCAAGTATAGTTACAATGGCTGTCCCACCCTTCAAACCGAAACGCATTACTGCTTCACGGCAAAAATAGGCAGGGTGGTGTTACCCACCCGCGCGGACTCACAAGAGGTCCTACCACCAGTAAAAAACGTCTAGCAAGTCTATCTAACGTCTAGCAAGTCTGTAAAGAAACAAAAAAGTCAGAAGTGGCCTACGAAATGAAATAGCTCTGTTTTGGAATAGCGGCTGTCATTCTTCCAAAGTATTCAATTGCTTCACAGTCTATATGAGTAGGATAGTGATAACAAAAATATTATTTATAGCTCATATATGAGTCGACTATTATCAAAGCCGGCAATCTGACTTTTGGACAATTATTGGTAAATCAGAAAAACGAATTATTGACTTTGTATTCCATTGGCAGTCACAAAACTCTTCGGAACGACATCAGCTTAGATAAATAACAGGTTAACTATTAACCTTTATTTAATGCAGGTTTTGAACCGTATTCTTTGAAGGAGACGATTATATTCAAATCAATCTGTATTGACATATCAATAACATTTTTTTGTCCAAATGCACAGATTGCCACCTTTGATAATAGACGACTCATATTATCGTATATCAGTTGCATTGAATTCTTAATACCTTACCGATAATTACGCAAACTTATGAATTGTTTTTGGCATGTTCATCACAGAAAGTCATACGCTCATTGTATAACACGTAATTACTAGAAAAAATTATACTATTTCAACGAAATAGCAAAATTAAATTATCGCCACCGTGATACATAGGCGCGATAAATTGATACCGATTTGTGTATTGTGGACCGAACTTTCGGGTTCGGCTCGGACACGACGACGTTTTTTTTTTGTTTGTTTGAAAGATTACTTACTGGTGGCCCGAAGGCCTTTCCAGTTTCACCATGACAGATGGGCGAGCAAATACTCAGCCAGGAGTGGTGGGATTTGCTAACAACTGCCCGAGCGCCTCCGAAGGAGACCTAACAACTCAAGAGCAATTGCTTCGCGACCACGGCGACGTAGTTCATTGAGAGAGCAATACGTGAGTATCTGTTACGCCGTCTCCAATCTAATCCACAGTGATGTCGCTTTTCCATAGGTTTTTCCCAAACCAGCCGCGCTCGGAAAACATCTGCACCAGCTGGTAAGTGACATGTCCTCGGTAGCGTGCTGAAAATGATAAAACAATTGCTGCATTTGGCAGCGCCACCAATCGGATACAATTGTAAAGCTAAACAATGCACGAACCCACTCAAACAAACAAAAAAAATAATGAAAACTGGTTTCCATCTTTACAATCGCGCCGCCCGCCACCGGAGTCGATTTCATCCTTACTACCTAGAACCACTGCGTTCATCCACAGTGCGATTCCAGTGATTTTGTCTGCAACATATCATCCGTCTTTGAAATGACGTTTCTTCATCGGTATTTCCGGACCGCCATGATATTTATGTCTTTCTTCAATCGAGGTTTGTGGAGAGTATCTACTCAATGGTAGCTATCGGTTTGGCTGTGCCGGCACAGCTGACGTCCATGAGTGACGGTAAACACCATCAGTTAGAACCATCGATCTATTACCACTAGATAACACCTCACAAACAAAAACAAAACACAAATATGGCATCGACTAATCTGACTATGCCATCAAACGGAGAACAACGATGTAAAGGTATAATAATTGTAACCTAAACTATGCTTTTTTCCCAAGCAATAAAGTGCAGTTTAGATTGTTTTAACATTCACTTACGACCTTACGCCATGAATGACAGAAAGAGATTGAAATTTACAATAACTTTTGTTCCAAATTCAACCTTATTTCACTAAAAATAAAACAGAGATTTACAGACATAGCATTTTACTTACGCCATTTTAAACTTACGATATGAAGACTTCACTGCTCCGAACAGAGTATTACGAGCTTTGTACTTTTTTTGTAAGAATAAATTGAAGAATTTATTTTTTATTATGTTTTTTTAATTAATATTCATTCAATTTGTTCAATTTTTTCAATTTTATTCCTAATGATTAACAACAAATATTGTATAACTATAGATAATTATACCTGAGTTTACTAGCTAATATTATATATAGCTATAGCTATTGCTAATATTGTAAATGGGGGGTGGGGAAAATGGATAAAAGCTTTTTAAATCACCACAACATAATCCCCATCAAATTGTTTTATTTATTAAATACATGTCAGATTAGGTAAAATGGTCTGCACAAACCACACTGGAGCAATTAGGTTTGAAATAATCGTCGCTTCTTTTTTCTTTTATTACTGATCGCCACTTTTCTCTTTGTGCATCATTTTGAGGAAATCTGTAAAAATGTAAAAACAAATTTCAGTTTACAATCTAAGAAAAATAAAAAATTAGGTGACTCCGCTACACTTGTTCTGAAATAGCTCTATTACATCCTTGTCTTGCATGTAAACGTTATTATGTGTGCGAAAGAGACAACTGCGAAACAAAATAATAGGATTTAATTTCTTGAAGTACTATGGTAATATATCGATGGTTAAAACATAATTATACTGTGTGTTTAGTGTTAGTTTTTTAACATTCTCGATAGCGGAAAAGTTAGCTCATATTTGTATGGAATGGGATCGTTTGCGTACGTTTGCCGTTAGGGGCGCTGTTCCAACTGCATACAAAATTGGCTTACGCTATCGAGAACGTTAAGAAACTCGCACTAGGCACACTGGTCTGTTTACAAGGGCATTTAAAAAAAACTATATACCTACTTAAAAACAATATAATAATTTTATTAAGTCGAGAATTATCTTATGCCCAATTAAAAAATGCCCTTACTGAATAACTACCTACATACTTCCTTCTTTTTTTATTTGAAGTCGTTTAAAAATTAATATATTATATTAATTAACTCAAAAATACACACTCTGTTCTGGCTATTAACACAGTCAAGGATATTTTTAAAAAGCAAGTAGGTAATTAAAACGATTTAAAATTAGACAAGAAGATGAATACAATGTATGATTTATTTTAATTCTTGTTTTATGATTTCGGCAATATAATTAGAGTTTTTGAACGAACCAAAAATAAAGTTATATAAAGGAACAAGCAATAGACTTAAAATCACCTTGCCGATCTAGTAGTTCGTGACTCTAATTGCTGTACCAGGGACTCTGTACTTATCAACACAACATCGATTTATGTTAACATGTTTGATATTTGAGTTCTTGATGTATTTTTTCTTCAGAGTCTCATATCCATGAGACAGTCAAAATCAATTTTCTGAAAGTTTATGGTGGTTGTCGTGTTCAAACGAATAAAAACCCTAAATTACGGCAACGCAATTCCAAGGAGTATAACTTCTGAGGGAATTGGGATTCTTGGGTATCTATCCAAAGTATCCTAATTCCGAGAGGTTTGAAATTCCTGATCAATAAGCTGAGCCAGAACCTTAACGCGTTCGCGCTGGCGGGCGTTGTGCTTACTGCGAGTTTTTTAACGTACTCGATAGCGTAAAAGTTAGCTCATATTTGTATGGAATGGGATCGTTTGCGTTCGTTTACCACTAGGGGCGCTGTTACAACTGCATACAAAATGGCTTAACTTTTACGATATCGAGCACGTTAAGAAACTCGCACTAAGCACACAGTTCGCGCGGCACCCACTTGTTAAGTTTTTTTACTTTGCCAATTTGACGCAAAGCCTACCAATATTGCTTTGATGCTAACGTTCAAAACTACTACTAGCTCAGCGGTAGCTCGAGTATCGTCAGCTTCCATAATCACCTTTAATGTCGTTGTAGACTTTAGTTTTCAAACGGCCGAGGTTAATTTCTTGGATCAAAATTTCCATGTCGGAGGCGTTTTAAAGAATATCGAGTCGTGCGTTTTTTTCCTACCTAAGCTGGTAAGCCTTGAGGCTATGCCAGCGTAACCGAGCGAGTAGGTGAGCTCAAGCCTGACGACGTTGCTAACACTAACCCTAGCAACAGCACTGCTTCGCAGAATCTACCGCCGGATCGGAAACGCAGCCCACTGCGAAGATCCGGCGAGAAACTCAGTGGACTGTGTCTGTGAGTTAATTTACCCGCCGAGCCCTTCGTCGCAAGCGACGAGTTCGACGAGAACAATGGCTGGTGCTTGAGGTACCTTAAAGCACCGTTAGTGGATCGGGAAGATCCGAAATGATGTGTTTTGGGCGACGTCGACTGTTTACCATTCGGTCCGCAGGATCGGGAATGTAATTACCGGCGGCTACGATAAGGGTTCTCATGTCGTGCCGCTTTTTCGAAATGGCAACGTTTGTAGCATTCACTACACACGTCACGTATTTCCCGTCATTAATGTTGCGAGTCGTTTGTGCAGCATTGCTTTTTACTCATATTTATCATATTTTTATTGTCTGCATATCGATGGCAAAGATACAACAACATAAAACAACATCAATAAACAAATGAATCAATCTGAAAAATAGAGATCCATATTTTTTTTAAATAAATTTTATTTGAATTTAGAATTTATTGCCATACATAAATTAAGTTTCAAGTGGTTTTAAGTGACCGTTATTGTAAAACGGCAACTCCATGAGTAAACAACTATTAATAAAATGTGCACTTATCTCTTTATTACTTATGAGATCGGTCTTTTCACAGCTCTATTACAATATTTTTTTAAGACGCCCTGTTTTTGAAATTACACAATAAAAATATCGTAAATAAAGATTTTGGTATATAATTAAAAGAATATATTATTATATTGTTACACATTCACTTTATTAATGTTTTACACACTGCAAATATAGACGAAGCTATATCATTGGTTTAGGAACGCTTAGAGGACAAACATATAAATATAAATTTATTTTTATTTACATAGATAGAAGATGAATACTGTATACCCTGATCAAAACAACTATTTAAATAAAGCAACACTTTAAAAGTCCTATCTGTCGGGTAAGTTGTAATGTTTTTTAAAGGTCTCAGTGGGTATTTTCAGGAAGGCATCTTTTAAGTTTCCACAATTCGAAGGGGTCGTTTCGTTCAAGTACTTCTCCATATTGACGAGCAACATTTTTGGCGACAAATCTGCTCCAATTTCAAACTCCTCTATAGCTCTGTGCACTGCCTAAAATAATAATAAAAACACACCTACTTAATGTATACAATATTATACTAATTAAATTAATACAATAAATATTCATAAATTTACTTGATACTTTAATGCCATAAGCATAAAATTTTTATGTATTGTGTTTAATGTATTTGTTTATAATAATATGATTATGTTTAAAATATAGTTAATATTTTAAAATAATCATTGCTATTTTTTTTTGTTATTGCTTAGATGGTTGGACGATCTCACAGCCCACCTGGTGTCATGTGGTTACCGGAACCCACAATGTCTATAACGTAAATGCCGCCACGCACCTTGAGATATGAGTTCTAAGGTCTCAGTATAGTTTGAATAATTGAAGTTTTGAACTTCAATCCGGTTGATACTTCCATCAGTCCTTGAATAAATAATAAACAATAGTTTTTAATAATTATTGGACAATAAAGCTACGATATCATGGTTCTGCTTTTAATTCATTTTGAGAGCTGGAACCCTAAAACTATTATTTTATAAAAAAAATTAAATCTGAAGATAATTGTGTGAAAATTACTTGAAACGCCGGTTGCTTGTCACTATAGAATGCTCTGCGACTGCCATGGAGTACGAAGATCCCGTTGAAGGTGGCATCTGCGCACGCGTCACCATACATACACTGGTCAGAACGATAGTTGTACCGGCAGGACAACTCGTGGACTGCCCTCTCGTGATAGTGAAAGATAATGTTGATTATGTCCTAGAAAAAGTTAACAGACAGACATTTAGTACAAATTAGATCGATTTATAACTGCAAAATAACAAATGTGAGAACCCGCCGCGAATATAAAACATGAACCCGCATAGGTTAATACCCCATTCTGTACATCGCACCAAAGTTCTTGCTGCGATAAACAATGTTCTTATACAACAGAAGTTTCCACATAACACCAAGAAGTGGGCCGCGGTACTTTCAATTTACGATGTCTATAGACCTCTTGATTAAAATCAGATTGCACAAGAGGTCGCCCATTTAAATTCTAGATGAATTAAACCTTCACAAAAACCGTCATTTTCATGTTCATATTTCATGTGAAATCCAAATTTTTATATAAAGTTGAAATCTCAATTGCTTTCACGCAGCAATTATAATAATATATTATCATTCAATGTAATCATGCAAAATGTACATCGTATAGATATTGGAACGTACTTGGTCGCCCCACGGTATATTGGATTTCCACCTTAGCATGATAGGAGTTATATAATCGATCCATCCAAATTCTCTCATCCTTGTTAAATTCATTAGCATCACACCAGAGTTCAAACCTGTAAGCGCGAGGATAGTTATCGAAAGTTTTAGTTACTTTAATAAATCGTTTTTTTTTTTTTTAATTCATAGTTTAAGCCGTAGATGACTTTTCTTGCAGAACACGGAAAACGGAGTAAAATAAATTAGTAGAAGGTGAAAAAGTATTTGACATAACATAAAAATTATAAAGATTCGAAGGGTATCGGGCAGTTCTTTCCAAGTTACCATGTAACGGTACATCGTGTAATAAATTCAAACCTGCACTATTTATAACTTGATATTGTGAGGCTTGCACCGGTATGTAGAATAATCCTGCCTATTTCGGCCGCGAAGCAGTCAGGCGTAACGGCTGTCTCGCGATGCGAATACTTGGACGGCATGTCCCAAGATAGGTGGGGAATATTACTTCCGTTTGACTTCATACAAAAGAGCACTTTTCGGATTGGCTATGCCCAAGCATTAGCAATGTGTATAAATGGAATTAATAGTGAGCGACGATAACCACTTTTTTATTTCTTATCTGGGTGAACGAACTCACGGCCCACCTGATCTTAAGTGGATACCGGACCCATAGACATCTACAACGTAAATGCCACCCACCGTAAAACCTGAGTTTTAAAGTAGTAAGTCGTCAGCAGGACTTTAAACCGCAATAGAAGTTGCCGCGATTGTCGGAGCCTATGTACTATGTAGGCTCTTGTCTGTGATTACCGTGGCACTTCTTTTTTTTAGGAAGAGATGATTACTCGTGGCCAGTAGGCCTTTTCTGTTTCACTAGGACAGATGCGGCACTTATTTAGCCCGTATCATTATACCATCACACCGCAAAACTTCTTTGAACTCCCTCACAGATCAGACAAGTAGACTACCAAGATGATGTGCATCTTAGCCTGTTAAAAACAGACTATGGGACCTTATCTAACATTTTACTTACATGCCGAAATTCTATTATTTTAAAGATATCAGAAACCAATATGTTGACTAAGATTATTCTAATTGTATTTACAAAAAATAGGGATTTAAAAAAACATAAACAACATTATAGTTTAGCATTCAAAGATGAGATAATGCATACATAAGTTTATTTTACCTATATAAATCATGCAATTAACAGTATATTAATCAGGTAAGTATGGCTTCATTGTTATTTAGAATTGAAAAGATACTGATTTCAATGTCTTTAGCTACATACATATATTTATTTCAATTTCTTATTGTTTAGATATCAGTATAGTTTGTAGTAAACTTACCGCATTTTCCATAAAATGGATGTTTGGCAAATCTAGGGTACCATGAAACATTTGGGTTTTCATCTTCTAAAGCCAAAGCTGATATTTCTGTAGCTTTAAATTTTGTAAAGTAGTTCCACAAAATTTCTATGGGACCCAAAAACAGGGTGTCTGTATCCACATATATCATAGCATCGACATGAGGAAGCAATGCCTATAAAATTTGACACGTTTTTGAAAGCCGAAGTTTGCATCCATTAAAATCAACAGAACCAAAATTTCGATGAACAGTGAAAAAGAGCATTGACAAAAAGTGTTATTTTCCTTCAAATAAAATAAAATTTTATCATACCTTATATAAACATCAAAGACTATTGTATCCAATTATCACACCTCACATACAACACATTGTATTATGGAAGTCTACAAGTGTTATAAACCATCTAGACCAATGGTGTGAAAACCAGGGGTTGCGACCCCTGTGCAGCTGTCAAGATTGTTGGGGACCAACAATTAATTTTTTATTTTTCAGTTGATTTAGTAGCTCGCAGCACCATTCTCCACTGTCTTGCGGGTTGTAATTGTTTTTCTCTCTACTGATAAAATCGTACTCGAAAAAAGTATGCCCCAGTAATCTAGACTATACACACTATGTTGTAGATGGTATGACAACAGAATGTGAATATTGTCACTTACTACAAATGTAGTGGAAAACTTAATTGTTTTAGTATAAATAACTCTTGTTCAGCCTTCAAAACTGAACACAAGAGTGCTTCATAGCAGAAATAGGCAAAAAGGTGGTACCTACTCTTGCAGTCCTACAATTTGTCTTCCGTTAAAATAATGGCATATTGAAGACAGGCCTGCTCATATTCTATAATATATTTTCAGAACTATTTAATTTAATTTTATTGCCTACACTTACAGGTATAAATAATCTTTGAGCAGCACATTTACTAAATAAGTTCATCCAATCCTTTCTGTTTGCTTCGGGAAAATTAATTTTATGAAGTTCAAAAGTGAATGGTCTGGCAATCAACATCTTCCACTTTGTCAATGTACTGTTAAACTTTTTGTGTAAATCATCTTCAGCAAATATAACCACATGTAAGGAGGATTGTGTAAAAATAAGTCCAGACTTCAACAAATTCAGTGACTCATTAAACCTAGAGTCACACACTACAAATGATAAAACAACTTCATCATTTTTTTTCATCAACTTCGATTTAAATATTCTGAAAGGAAAAATTATTTCTTGTCACAATTATTTCTTAAAGCAGAAACGTGTATTTGTAAAATGAACAATTTTGCAATAAAATTAGTTGCACTGTGACTAAAGGTATAAAATATATTTGCAATTATCAAAGAGAACAATCACATGGGCAAGGTCTTTTGAAAAGAAATGCCTTTAATAAATTATTGTTTATATTAACACCCTTTAATAATAATATAGTATATAATACATTTCTATTCATCCTATTAATTAAAATGGTGAAAGCTGAGAGTGGATGCACAGCATTTTGATGTTTGCACCAGGTAACTTTGAAACACAATGAAGGGAGACAAAAACATTTTAATCTGAACATATTCATGTTTAGTATTCTGCATTATTGAACAATAGTTTATATAACAATACAAATAATCAGTAACTTTGTTCTATATTCAAAGTGTGGACAGACTATTCAAAATGAAGAAAAAATATATGATACTAGCTGACCTGGCAGACTTCGTAGTGCCTCAATCGATAAATAAAAGACCTAAACTTTTGTATAAAATAAACTAAAAAAAAAACAAAAAGAATCTGTCCAACAGAGGACACATCAAAGGAAAAAACAAACAAAAAATTTTATATAATTCGGAGCATTTTCATATTTTTTCACCTTTTAAACCTTCTCTGGACTTCCACGAATAATTCAAAACCAAAATTAGCCAAATCGGTCTAGCCGTTCTCGAGTTTTAACAAGACTAACGAACAGCAATTCATTTTTATATATATAGATTTACCATAAATAATTTGAATAATTAATTGAACAATGCAGTTCAATTTTCTCCAAATAACAAAGAGGTACTGCAAATATCAGACATTTCTAACAAGTCTTATGAATCAAAATAACTAATTTAAAGTAATCTTAATCAAAGAAAACTCAATCCCACTGATGCTAACATTGCTAAGCATGACATTACTGTTAAAACACATTGTATGCCTGCACAGGTAGGTAGCGCCATCCTGCACATTTCTACCTTATAGCAATCATCCATTCTGTTTTTTTTTGTTTTAAGGGTGGGGCAGAATTTAATACAATATAATTGAAAGTTGACTTCGGATCTCAACGTATGTGTGGCCATTCATATTGTGATATCTATGAACTCTGGTAATCAGTTAAATCGGCAACGTAAGAATGTCATTCATGTTGGGCTCTCGTACTATTACTTGTATACTTTTACTATTACTTGTATACTTTAATAAAGGTATACTTTAATAAAGGTATTTCTTTAGAACACAGATTTCCTATTTAACTATTGTTACTCGTTGTACTTACCTCTTATTTTGATGATTGGAATATAGCTTCGTATTTCTCATGGAAATTTTTGAGTTTAAGTACAAAATAGTTGAAACGCTAAAAATTATAATTAGGATTAGTGTAGTATAAAACGGGAACCTTTTCATCTTGATTCATAATGGTGCTAGTGCACAATTAATTCTCAGTGCGCATTTGTAATGTACTCTTAGGGGTGTAATGCTCATAGCATAATTAAGAGTATATAGTATAACTTAGTTTCAATTTACTGTGTACTTAGAGCTCCAACTTTTCATAATTTTTACAGTTATTAAAGATCAATATCAAATTAATGTTCTCAAAAATCTCAAATAACACCGGTAGGTTTTGTGTTTTTATTTTGTTTACTTTTTTTGTTATCGATTCTGCTATTGAACAGGCAAAGAGAACGTAGCTCAAACGTTATAATTTTAAAAGTAAAAGTCAAAAACAAATCTGTGATATGAAAAGAGAAATAGAATTGAAGAAAATTAAATGGAATTTAATAAGGTGACTTGAGACAACACTGAACTGTAAAAGTGATGATAGAATTATGTTGCGAAAACATCCAAAAGTAAAGTCTGAATTGTCAAGGAAAATGACTGAGACTGCCAGAAGAGACAAGATGTTTCCAGAAAATATATTTTTTTCCTAACGTTATATAACCAATCGAGCCATAAATACTGTTACAAAAAAAACTTCTTTTTTTCAACTATATAATGATTTTGAATTTGGAACACGTATATTATTTTAAAAACTTTGTGGCGTTTAAGTACGCACCTTTTTATGATGCGTAAGCCGGAACGCACGAGAGGTGGGAAACAGAATATAGTCTGTGACACGGGACCTTTTTTTTTACCGCCAAATATTTAAAACGTAAAAACAATTTATAATGTGTAAAATAACTAATATAATATAATTAGCTAGAATTGTTTATGCCGCTACATCAATAAAATTTATATTGTTTCAACTGTGGTGTTAATTACATAAAACACGACTTTACGGCGAAAGAAAGATGGGACTCTATATGAACTCCCTCAACTTCTTTCGATTTTGCGCCATTTCAAATATTTTTTCGTGTTCATTATCAAATTACAATATGGAATAGGGTGTTAAAGAAAATAGGTTTGCAGTAATCGCCTTACACAAAGTGGATATGGAGCCGTCGGTCATATTCCAGACACTTCAAAAGCTTGGTATCAGCCGTATGTTCGTAAATTGTACTATGAACAGATACAAAAACACTTTGTCTGTCGAAGACTAGAGAAGGTCGGGGCGGCCTCGTGGTGTTAGAGCTACAAAGGCTACTAATGCTGTTAAAGCCAGAATTCGTCGCAACAGCGAAAAATGATGATTCCCGCTAGGACTGTCGCAGATTATAAAACAAGACCTGAAGTTCAGTGCTTATCCTCGATGTACATAACATGACCTAAATCGATCTTTACAATTAAAGAGAGTGGATCGATCCAAACGTCTTGTGTGCAGGTGAATGGCACAGAAATATCCTCTTTACCAATAAAACAATTTTCACGATTGAAGAACACTACAATAAGCAAAGTGATAGTATAATTTAGGGTATGCACACCGTTCTGAAGAAGTGCTATAAAGAAGTGTTCTGCTCAAGTGATCAAAGGAACAACGTAGTCATAATTTTGCGTCAGTGATGATTTGGTGAAGCGTGTCTTATCAAAGAGTCACAAAACTACATTTTTGTGAAAAAGGAGTAAAAACTTCAGCCAAGGTGGCTGATTGAAATTAATTTTTTGGCGGGAACGCTAGGAGTGAAGTTGTGTGTATTGTTTTATTTTGTTTATTTAGTGTTTCTTCAGGCTTATTAACTGCTTAGTATTTGTGAAATTGCACAAATGTGGGAAAATGAAACAAAGCCGCTGAACGTAACTTCTCGGGATCCTCCAAAAAGTCCACTGAAAAAGTCTCAGTAAATGACCTCCATTTTACTGAGATTATATTTCATCCCATATCATCTCATCTCATTTCATTTAATTTCATCCCAGTTGATTAATGTCTCAAATTAATCATCTTTATTTCATTTCACTCCATAATATCATTTTTCATAAAAATATGAATATAAATTTAAATAAGACATGACTTAAAGGTCTTAGTTACCAGGTCATAAAATCCCTTAAAAATATATATATATTTGTTAATTGTTTAGCCCAGTATAATCTATGGTTTAGCCCAAAGCATATTCTAATACACAAACGCTATTTTCCAAAAATGAGTTCCGAAGATACAAAAGAGAAAATACTAAATCTTGCAAGAAAAAGCTCGAAAGGAATTACAGACAAGGATATAATTGCTGAAATACCTGGCATATCATCAGTAGAACTAGTAACTGCTTTAAATGATCTGCTGAAACAAGAACGTTTTGATTTATTTAATCAAAACGGATCTTTAATTTATAAGTACGTTACCAAAATATTAGCTATTTATAGAATTTTTAGAGAAGAATTAGAAGATTTAGAGAAGAATTTTTAAAGAACTTGAAATAATATTAATAATATTATTAAATTTTATTTATTTTAGGTTGAAAACTCAAACAAATAAGCACGCAATCAAAGGAGCAGATAATGAAGAAAAGGTAGTCTATAATCTGATTGAAGAAGCAGGAAATAAAGGAATTTGGATTAGAGATATTAGGATCCGTTCGAATCTTGCAAACACTCAACTGACTAAAGTCCTCAAAAATTTGGAAAGTAAAAAAGTGATAAAAGCTGTGAAATGTGTTAATGTAAGTAAATTTAATTTTAAATCAACGAAGATCTATCTGATACTTAACTTACAATTTAAACCTGTTTAATTCACAGGCCTCTAAAAAGAAGGTTTATATGCTTTACAACTTGGAACCAGATAGATCATTGACAGGGGGAGCTTGGTACCAAGACCAAGACTTTGAATCCGAGTTTGTAGATGTCCTCAATGTACAATGCCACAGGTTCTTGAGTCAAAGAGCTGATAATATGAGAAACAATCCTAGGGGACCTGTTTTTGGACGAACACAAGCTTATGCCACTGCTACTGAAGTCCAAAAATATATTACTGATCTGGGAATTAGTAAAGTAAGATTTTACAAACATACAATAACTTTTTTATTTTTTATTTATTGCTTAGATGGGTAGACGAGCTCACAGCCCACCTGGTGTTAAGTGGTTACTGGAGCCCATAGACATCCACAACGTAAATGCGCCACCCACCTAGAGATACAAGTTCTAAGGTCTCAAGTATAGTAACGACGGCTGCCCCACCCTTCAAACCGAAACGCATTACTGCTTCACGGCAGAAATAGGCAGGGTGGTGGTACCCACCCGCGCGGACTCGTAAAAGGTCCTACCACCATACACTAACTTGGTCAGCGAACATTTTAAAATACCATGTAGATTTAATTAATGTTTCATTTATATCTACTTATATGATGTTTATTATTACATCAACGTTTTGTTAGTGTTACTTTTCTTTTACAGGTTGTATTAGATGTTGATGATGTGACAACAATTTTAAACACCCTAGTGTATGATGGGAAGGTAGAAAAAAGTGTGTTTCCCGATGGAAGTAATGTATATAGAGCTATAGAAACTCTTATACCATCTTCAGGCCTTGTTCAAGTGCCATGTGGAATATGCCCCTTGATTCAAAGATGTAATTCCTCAGGACTAATTACTCCACAAGTTTGTAATTATATGACTGAATGGTTGGAATAATTAAAAAAAAAATATAATTAATAACATTTTTAATACCTATTTAAATAAGTATCATTGATCTAGTTAAAAGAATATAAGCTTCCTCTACAAATTAAATTGTGACTAGAGACATTATACTTAAAAGCATTAAATAATATATTTCTGTTGAAAACACATACTATTTTTAATTCTATTATAAGTTCAAAATTTTTGCTTTTAAAACAGATATTTGTAGAACATTACTTAAAAATAGAATACTTAGTTACAATATGAATATTGTGTGCACATTTGAAAAACCAATACTTTTATAACTGTAGATAATTTTATATAGTTAAAATTACGTAACTTTTAACTGAGAAAAGTCTACTTTATAACTTGTCACACAGAAGGCTCCTGTCTTAAAGCAATTTATTGCAAATTAGTTATGGTCAACAACAATTTTGCAACAAATTATTTAACATTCTAGTGGTCATTTCAACATTTTAATGCAAGTACAATGTGTAATTTATACTGTAAAATCCTCAAAATAAACTTCTAAAATTATTCTCGATATTATGCAAAATACCAGAGAGTACAGCTGGCTCCCTCCTATTTCTTGTAAATTTATCTTCATCTCTTTCTTTCTCATATTCAGTATTATTTTTGGGGAACAATGAGCTAAATGCGTCCATTTGTATATAATTCAACGACTGCAATATTAGGCCTTTATTTGGATAAGGTGTGGGACTAAGAGTTGGTGAATTGTGATTTATATGTTCAGGAACAGGAACAGGATTATTTAGTGTGGCATCTGGTGGTGATCTCCCATTTGTACTATCTTTGTCAGATGATGGGCTGTTTTTGGGTGCTTGATCTCCACCTATTAAAAATAGAAAATAAATTGATAATTGATATATTTACATTGTTCTTAGAATCAATACTAACAAAAAATATCAGCAAGCTTTGCCACCAGTTTAAATATTTCCATGCCATGTGTGTGATATTGATAATATTACAATTTCTGAGATGATAAAATAATTAGAACCTGTACACCACATGATATCAAGCAATAAACATGCATGACAGACTCGAGTACCAACCATACTCATTAATTGAGGTTTTAGCACCAGTCAGAAGCAACAAAATTGCAAACCAACAGTTCTAATTAGTTGGGACTATGTTAACTTAGTGATAAGCAAAAAGTAAAGATTTACTGCTGCCCATACTGGGAAGCATTAGTGTGTGAGAAAGATGTATGCTAACACCATCACAAATCAGTATCTTTGAATAAATTAAAAGAACAGGTTACAAAGGTATGAAAGATTCTATTTATAAAGTACTTTATATTATATTTTTCCTAATGTCCATATTTATTATGTAGACATTAAAAATCAACAAATAACAACAATGAACCTTCTATTAAGATATATTTAAACAAAATTATTTTTTTTCCACAACAGTGGCTTAATGATAGTTTTAGCTGGTCTATAACTGATCTATGGGTGAAGACTAGGCATTTATAACCACATTTCCAATTACAGTTCATTTGAACATCAGATTTATAGACAGGAACATACAAAAAAGGCAGTCTGGTAAATATTTTCAACCAACTATATAACTTGTTCATATATAAATAAACTTTACTCATATTTATACAGTGTATAAACCCAACCCATAATAACACTATTATCATTTTAAGTTCAAAGTCTTCATTCAAACCTTATAATGTTAAGAAAAGACCAAAAATCCCATATTATATAATGTAAATGGTTCCAAAAAAAATTAACAGGTGCAACAGAATTATTTTTATTTACTAACAACATACCAATAGAATGAATAAGCCTTTCCATTTCTCGGAGTTGTGTCTGTTGTTTTTGTACAGTAAAATACAAATCTGTGATAGTACTTGTGATGTGCTTCATCTCCTCTTCACGCTTGGCTTCTTTGGCTGCTTCTTTTTTACTTTGCCTAAAAATAGTCAAATTACAATTTCGAGACATCTTTTAAATTTACCTTTTATACTGTGAAACCATACCTATTGTACTCGATCACTAAAAGGCTAGCACCAATTACGAATATAACCGTTTCGCCAAGAAGATTTGCTCCAAGTTCAATGGCCATTTCCTGGCTTAAAACAGGAATATTGACAGGTTTTCCCAAATTTAAAATCCACATTTTGGCTTTAACTTCACACCAATTGTAAACTGTGAAAAAAAGTACATGAGAAAGGTTTCTGTTTCGCTTATATATAGAAAGGATTTAATATGGAAACGTGAAAAGCATTATTACTTACATTGCGCTGGAGGCATACAAACATAAGTTCTAAAAAATGGATTATTCTTGGCTCTCTCCTTGCACACGTTCGCGATTGGTTTACTTATCTGTTTCACCAACAAAACAGATAATTTAGCTATTGGAAACGCCCCTACAACCATATTGTATGGGTTATTCAAAATAAATACAATAAATCCAAAAATTCAGTTTAGTCCTCCACAATGGTTTACAGAATCTCAATTATTTATTCCCAGGGTTCGTAAAATCGTAAAGTTTTGGACATTTGATAAATTTGACAGTTAACTTATTGACAGTTTTTCCTCGGCATTATACAATACATCCTTGTTCACTTATTCCCAAGAGTAACACATTTTAGGCTGGCCCCAATATTTATTATTATATTTTATCTATTAGTTTCAATCTATTATTTATATACAAAAAGCTGATTTCCACTCACCCTTTATAAGTTCGAAATTACCAGGCCGATGATTTTAAATTTGACATACATATTTTTTTGCGACACAGACGCTCAGTAGGAACAGCAGATTTTATGTAAATCCTATTCTGATTGGGTTTTACGTACCTAAGCTTCGCAAAATTGCCATGATAAAGTTATGAACTTGAGTATAATAAGCAATATTTTATCCCCGAACTAGCCCATAGACACAACCCACTAAGTTTCTCACCGGATCTTTTCGGGGTCGTAAAACCGATCCAGATTCTGCGAAACACTACTCTTTTTAGGGCCAATGTTAGTAAACTCTCTCAGGTTGAGCCCGTGAGCTCATCTACCAGTCCGTGAGTAACTGGAATAACTCCTAGGACCCCCATCTATTAGGTAGAGAAAAAAATCCCCGAAAAACGCACCATGCTTAGTTATTTCTGTGAGTTAAGCTTCAAGGCAAATCTATCACTATATATGTATATTCATATATTCATTGAACAAAAGTAATAAAATGGAACGGGAAACCTAATATCATTTGCGATTTTTAGGATTTTTTTGTTCGTGTTATGTTTATTTGTGCTCGCCTCCGAAACTACTGGACCGGGAATCCATTTACGGATACCCGGTCGAGGGGAGCATTGGACCGGGTTATGTTGGCCTCAGCGCCTTCAGAGAGGAAGAGGGAGACGAGAAGGGCCAAGGTCCTCCCCCAATTTCTCGCAGGAGAATACGCCTTGAAAAAGGCGCGCGAGGCACGCGCCCAGCAAAACTAACTAACGACTTTAACCACATCGAGCTCTACCACATCGGCTTTTTTTTTTCGGGCCAGGGGCTGAACCTTCTACGAGGTCCCTGCGCCTAGGGGGCGCGCGGAATATGTGGGACTTGACGATCTGCAAATCTGGTCTTTGCAGACCACATCGGTTATACCAATTCTACGGGACCGCAGTGCGCGCCGAAAGTTCGCCTTTGCTTTTACCCGTCCTGATGATATGACGGGATGACATTTCCGGGAATATCCCAAAGAACGTCGACTCGGGAGACAAGTCATGGGCGGCCACACGAGCCACCTTGCACCGCCTCACCACCGGACCGAGAGTCTGACCGAGCTGAGCGGGACCTTCCCGCACGCGCCGCCCACCCCGCCTTCTGCGCTGCGCTTTCATGCTTCTCAGACTCACAAAACATCATGACCAGATCACAAAACCTGGCCATTGCTTCCCACAAGCTCTGGTCCTCTAAAATGCGGGCGACGACAGCCCGCAAGCAGAGGACCCTCCCCAGCACCGCGATGAGATCTCACCACGAGTGCTCCCAACGCGGGCATGCTTCGAGCGCATGCTGAGTGTCATCGTCCGGATGTCTTTACTCCTGTCAACCCGGATGTGACCTCTCCTGCAGACCTTTCACGGGTACCTCCCGAAACAGCCATGTCCCGGGAGGACCTGCGTAAGGTGAAAGGAGAGCACGCCGTGTCACCGATTCGACCATGCCTCCAGCACGGGCACCAGGGCCTCAAGGCTGCGCTGGCGGGTGGCCAATGGCGGATCCAGGGGGGGGGTCATGGGGGTCATGACCACCCCCTGAGCTGGTTCCAGGACTTAGGTGGACCACTAATTGAATATAATGATTTTATTTATATATTTTGTCACCATACAGATTTTATGTAACTACATACCTTCAATATTTAATTAATTTAATATAATATTATTAGAGGCGACTTCCTCTTAAGTCAAAGTCGATGGGCGGAGCCATTGATGACGAGCACTCACGTGGACTCGTGACGTCATCTGGAGGGGCAACCGACCGACCAGCGGGGACATCACGCCACCTCGGATCACTTGGGCTAGCAGCGCGCGCAGCGTTCACTTGTCTTAGATTTAATATTCTGTGTCGATCGTTCCTACCCACTATTGTATTATTTTTTTATTTATTTAAATTATTAAGCCGTTGCTAAAAATATAATAACTTTGTATAATGGCAAACGTTTGGAAACGAACGCATCTAAATTTGACTATGTGACCCCCTCCTGGCGCCAAAGCTGGATCCGCCCTTGCGGGTGGCCGAAGTTCGGCCAAGTTCCTCCATCAACCGCTCCCTCCACTTAGCGTACGCCACATGATGCGCAGCACGTCTTCACCGGGAACTGGGCCCCTAGCGGCAAACGCAGACGTTCGAGAAGTTAAAAACTGGCACCAAACACACTGGTATATTCTGCATCTGCATTCTAGAAAAAAAACTGGGAATAATTTGTTATATTTGTCATCATTATCTATTGACNTATATTAACATTATTGTCGAGCTCAATTTGCAGTCTAAGTCGCCATATGAAATCCGTTCATCCCACAATAAATTATATTAAGTAAAAAATAAAATTATTATATTATTAAGTAAGTCAATCTCTGTCAAGTAATATAACAGTGTATTACAATACAAAGTTCATACTTTGTATTGTAATACACTACTGTAATGACACACCCGATGACTTGTTGATACACATCACTTAGGTAATGATTCGGGTGTATAGATACAATGTATTCGTCGTCACAGTATCTATTAAGCGCACCGAGTAATGTTAAGAGTGATGTGTAATGTTTTCGAGTAATATCACCTGTCTGTAAAAGTGATGTCATATCACATTACATTGGGAAGTGATGTTTTGCGCAAGTCTATATTCAAACTCCGCAATAGTCAGTATTCCGACGGTCCAAACTTTATACGCATCAAAAGAGTCTTATCTATCGCTGGTTCACGCTATAAGGGATAATTACCAACGATAACGACAAACGATGCTATACAAGTGGAAAGCGATACAAAGGAGTTATAAAGTGCGGCACATGTACTTGAAGATAGTAAATGACCAAAACTGGCGCATATTAACTGCTAGGGTGTGGAATGATATTCGGCACTGTTTTGAGATTCGATTTTCTCAATTTATTATTCTCAGCATTGTCAATAAAGATTGCTTTGAGTATAACAAAACCCATTCAGTTTTCTAAGTACCCCAGCTTCTAGCATAGTTTTATTCAGTACATTAAAATAAATGAATTTACTTTGCTTAAGACATTTTTAGCACTACAGAATTTTTACATGAAAAATTTACACCTATACCTTATAATATATCTGGTTTATATTGAGTTATGCTAGATTTATCTGGAAAACTTGTACGTAATATGAACATTTTATTTACTTCTGGAGTAGATTCTAATGTTTCTAAATAACCAAACCAATAAATCACTAAACCGGGTCCAAATCTGTTCCAGTAACACAATAACTGTTCTTTAAGATAACCAGAATGATTTTCTTCATCCCCAAATAAAGCTTTGCTTTCAACCCAATTGATAACAAAACCATCAACAGCGATGGGTACATCCAATTTGAAGTCAGGAGTTTTATCATATCCTCTCGAACGTAGCACATTTTCATCAGAAAAGGTAATATTCATTAACCTTAACTCTCGTTCTAGTCTTAACTCATACTCCAAGCCAATTGACCTAAAATGTATAAAAAAAATTATGCTTTAATATCTATATTATAAGTTTAATTTATTTTAACAATAATTTAAGAAATTTTAGAATAATTTAAGAAAGATTATGAGTTTGACTTTTTGAAAACTGGGCTATAAAGATTGAAATTAAACTATACTAACTGCTTTGTCACATCCGCATAAGGTCCATATTGATTGTCATTCATAATTCCCTGTAAAATGTAAATATTTATTTAGTGATATCAAAAATATAAAAGCTTTGACACACCCTGACATTTTTTTTCCTTTGAAGCAGTTTGAATATTTAATGTTTTGAATATTTTTTACTGTCTTCACTGTTTTAACCACTTTTACAGTGTAATGTAATTTTTTTATTGATCATTTGTGATCATCTTTTTCATTATTATGTAAACAAGTTACAAGACTTAAAGAATTCGAAATGGCTCAATTAACTTAAAGACAATAAAACTGCAAGATCAAACGGCAACAGTAGTCAACTCATAAAAATCCTCAGTAAGTCCTATTGCAATCAAAACAAAGTTATTAAGCCAAGAGTATCTTGCACTGTTGCTACTTATCAATTCACTTCATTGTTTTCTAATGGTCACAAGCAATAAATGTATGAAATCTTAATTATACTTAAAATAATATTAAAAATATTACATAATTTAAGCTTTTAAAGAATATTCATAATTTAAAATGGAATTGTAACTATGAATTACAAATAAGCAAACACATGTTCTTTAATGTTTGAAGTTATTGGTGGTAAGCAGCATCTTCTGCATCTATGCCTCTTAGCAGTGCCAGTGTCAAGGGACAAGACTTAGGTGGCACAAAATCAAACACTTAAAGAAACTTGAAAGTTTCAGTAATAAGTAATACTTACCATAAAAACTTGGTAAGCTAGATCTTTATTCTCAATCAATGTTGTGTCCTTAATATATTTCTTTGATATAGTTGAGTCTGAGAACACTCCTTGTAGCAATGACCTAGCAAAAAGTGCTGGACTGATACCTTGACTCTCAGAGAGCCTGAAATAAAGTAACATAGATTTCACTTGAACAAACGGGGGAAATAAATTATTAAAATCAAATTTAAAATGAAATAATACTTCTCAAAGTGATAGCCAGATAAAATTTCTTTCAGACAATAATTTAATAATCAAATAACAACTTTAATTCTACATAAGAATAATGTTCAACACTTACTTTAAGATAACATTTTCTTTGGTATCATCTCTCATAGCAACTTCATAAAGCTCTTGATATTTAGATGATATTGCAGGGGATTTTCTGTAGTTCTGTTTCATAGATCTTTGTATTAATAATGATATGATACTCCCCAAGGTATGAGGTTGTATACTGTAAATAAATTATGGTTTTGTGAGATAAAATATGCCTAGTCACAGTAACAACGAAGGCACTAACTACTTAAAGGCTTTAGTGTGAATAATAATAAACTTACTGACAATATTTTCTTTTAAGTTCGTTTTCCATTTTTCTAGTGAATGATGAAAGTTTAGTAAAATCTTCCACTATTGCATTGTATTCTTCTATTTTCATCGGATTTGTTTGTCCTGCGTGGAAGTCCATTTTCATCTTAAATATTAAATGTATTATCTATTATTTTCATTAATAATAGTATCTAATTTTGATAACAATAATTTTTTTTTTTTTTTTTCTTTTTGGACCCAACACCAAGTGTTATTTGCCACTTTCAAAATAAAGGTTAGGAAGCAAAAATCAAAACAGAAAATATAAGTTAGATAAGGTTTAGGCAGGAAAATTGGATTAGGATTAATATAATTAGGAAGAATAAATAATATATATAATTATAATTTTAGGTTAAAACTGTTGAGGAATAAGATAATAATTTTATAAATAACTGGGTCTACTGTATGTAATAAATAAGGTACAGATATAGGAAAAGGAATACTAAGTGATGATAAAGAACTATAAAGAAGTGAATGGTCAAAAAGGGGACATGAAAGAATAATGTGATTTAAATCGCCAATGTCCGCACCGCATTCACACTTACTGCTATCCAGCACTCCGATCGTCGCTAGATGTGCCGGACTACACGTGTGGCCTAATCTCATCCGTATCAAACTGGAAGTCTCGTGGCGTTTAAAATTATATTTGTAGAACCATGGTTTGGAAGGAATGGTTGGTTGTACCCTTCGGTAATATTTTGCTTTAACGCCATTATACCACTGTGCACTCCAAGCATTATTCAAATATGTTTTAGGGAGGCTAACTAAATCATGACTATAATTTTTGAAATAATAAATATCACCACAATTGATAGCCTCGTTTGCAATTCTATCAACTATTTCATTTCCTTTAATTCCGCAATGGCTAGGTATCCATACAAATGATACTGTAAGATTTTGATCCATACATTTCATTAACAGGTTTCTACAGTCTAAGAGAATAGGGTAAATCGGTTGAGATTTAAAAGGAAATTTTGCAAGAGCCTGTAAAGCACTCTTTGAATCGGTTAGTATTAAAGTTTTCTTTAGTTTGAATATCAAAATGTATTCTATGGCCTTGTATATTCCAAAACATTCACCAGTGAACACTGATGTTTCAGATGGTAATTTTATCTTTTCAACTATTTTTGATTGCGAATGGTAGACTCCTACACCAACACAACCTTGAGGGTGTTTGGAAGCATCTGTATATATATGGTTATAGTCATTCCAGTCTTGGTCTATTACAAAATTAAAGTTAGTATTTGGTTGGGGTTGATACTTAGAAATACCCATGTCAAGATGAATATCCGGTTTTAAAATCAATGCCATATAGTTTACACAAAATAGAGGGAAAATATGAGAGTGATTAGTTGGAGTTTGAATAGACAAATATTTTCTGTAGCTAATTATTAAACATGGTAACTGTTTATGTTTCCAAAATGAAGAGTATTCTATGAGTTCATTTAAAGTTTTAAGTTTGGTAATAATGTGATTATTTTGAATTTGTAGGGATTTGAAAACGAATTTATCAGATAAATATTGACGTCTCAAATGAAGAGGAGGATCAACACATTCTACCTGTAATGCTGTAACAGGACTAGATTTCATGGCTCCAGTGATAATTCTGAGTGACTTAGACTGTATAGTGTCTAGTTTTTTGAAAGCATTCACATCCCCTGGTTGAAGTAAAAAAGTACCATAATCTAAAACTGATCTTACTATGGCATTATATAAAAGTTTTAAATTGAATGGGTGGGCACCCCACCATACACCGGCAAGAGAACGTAAGATATTCATATTACTCAAACACTTGTTTGTAATGTAATTACAATGTTGAATTCCATTCAATTTTGAATCTAAAATTAAACCTAAAAATTTAACATGACTATTTACAGAAATTAATTCATTCTCATACAATATACTAATTGGAGGAAGAGAACGTTTTCTAGAGAATACAACAATAGAACTTTTGGAGGCAGAAAGGGAAAGTCCATTATTATCTAACCAAGATTTAAGAGTTAGAAATGAATTCCTAAGGGATAAGCAAGCTTTATGTATGTCTTTATTGCAAGTGTACATAAGGAGGTCATCAGCATATTGAAGAATTCTTACTTGATTTCCAAGGGTCTCTTCCAAATCACAAGTGTATATATTGTATAAAATTGGACTTAACACAGATCCTTGAGGAAGACCTCTCCATAAAGTTCTAGATTGTTGTGAATCTGAAGAGGTAGAGTTTAAAATGATAGTTCGATTTGACATTATAGTAATAATCAAGTTAGCAAGTCTAACAGGAACCCTTATTTTCTGTAATTTGTAAAGCAGTGTAGGAATATGTACATTATCATATGCAGCGGAAATATCCAGAAATCCAGCTACAATAGATTCAGAGTTTGAGAAAGCTACCAAAATATCCACTATAAAGATAGCAAGATTGTCCATTGTGCTTTTACCCCTTCTAAATCCGTTTTGACTGTCACTGAGTAAACTGTTACTTTCCACAAACCATTCTAGTCTAATTTTAATTAAATGTTCTAAAATTTTCAACATTACAGATGAGAGAGCTATGGGTCTGTATGACAATACATCTGATGAAGATTTACCCGGTTTGAGAATGGGTAAAATAATTTGTTTTTTCCATGACTCTGGGATAACACATGTAATGAACATAGAATTTATAAGGTTGAGGTAATATGTGAGACTAGAATCACTCAAATGGACAAAGAAAGAATAAGGAATCTTATCATCACCTGGAGCAGAGTCCTTAAGATTCGAGATTACCCCCTTCAGTTCATTAAATGAAAAAGGTAAATCAAAATCTGAAACTGGATCTGAACATGAGAAAGGAAGGACAGACGGGATAAGAACTAAACATTCTTCTGGAACATAAGGGGGAGCTAATTTATCAAGAAACTTGTCAGCCAGATCATAAGGCAAGTCTTTGACTGTATTTTCTTTATATGCAGATCTAAATCTTCTTATTTGGTTCCATACTTCAGAAGGTGAGATATTAGGACAAATCGAAGCACAAAATTTTTTAAAACCTTCTCGTTTCTTTTTTAATAAAAGATTCCGAGTACTATTGATTCTTTCTGTTAGAATATCAAAATTTTCTGTAATAGTTTCTTCTAAATATAATAATTCGGCTGCTTTTCTCTCCTTTACCGCCTGAGTGCACTCCCGGTCCCACCAAGGAGGAGAAGGAATAAAAATACCAGAAGGGCTTTTAGAAGGGAAAACTTCATCAGCTGTTTCTATAAAAGCAGAAGCTAAAATTTTTGCTTGTGCATCAGAATCTAAGTTATTAATATTTTCACAGTTGGCAAGTTTAATATCCAAACGCGATTGAAACGTTTTCCAATCCTCATCTGTTACTTGAGATAGGTTGTACTTTATTGTAGACTTATGTTTAGAATGATCCTTAATTACTATGTTATTGTGTGAAAATGAAATAATAATAGGATAGTGGTCACTTCCATAACTTAATTTTAATGTTTTCCAGGACAAAGACGGCACCAGAGATGGGGAGGAAATAGATATATCAGGAGCACTAACAATTTGATCAGGACCAGTTCTACGAGTTGGACTTCCAGAATTTAAAATACACAAATTCTGTTCATTAACAAAATCAAGAATTATATCTCCAAATTCATTAGATATTGAGCTTCCCCATGTTTGATGGTGAGCATTAAAATCACCCATTATTATGATTGGTCTAGGAAGATTCAAAATAATAGTTATAAACTCTTTGTAAATCTCTACAGAAGGGTGGGGAATATATAGACTAACTATACATATATTATTTACAATGACCGCAATAATGGATAAACCAAAACTATGATCAGGTATATCTACAAGTTTAAAGCTAAGAACACTATTTACAAGAAGAGCAACACCACTGTACCCGTCAATACGATCTTCACGGATACAGGTATATCCTTTGATTTTGAAAGGATATATACTTTTCAACCATGTTTCCTGTAAAGAAACTATGATTGGAGAGTGTTTATTTATTAAGTGAATGAGATCAGACTTTTTACTTAGAATACTTCGACAGTTCCACTGAATCATCTTTTTTATTTGTGGAGCCATTGTATGTTTTGTTTAAAATTTGTCTTATGATATCAGCTGCGTTGGACGGTGTAGCGTTATTAGGAGCAAGTAAATTAATAAGAGCAATAATTATTTCAGCCACAGGAGATTCGGAATTTTCATTAAATTTTAAAGCACAGCCATTAGAAGGAGATGGAGCATCGTAATCTCTTGTAAGATTTCTATGGGCCCTTTGATCAAAACCTTTATCACCTTTAAAGGGAGATCGAGGTTTCATAAAAACTGTTTTTTTATATGACGATGGACTTTTACTGGCAATTACTGGGCTGGGGGCAGTAGATTCATGAAACGTTGAATGATTCTTACGATCCGATGGAATTGAAGAAAGAACATCAGCATACGATTTATACACTGGAGGATGAAGTTTACATGCTTCCAAGTATGACACACAACTGTTCGCCATTGTCTGCTTTATGGCCCTTTGTCTTTCAAATTCTGGACATTTCTTATTTATAGCAAAGTGTAAGCCGTTACAAAGACAGCAGGAAACATTTTCCTCCTCTACATTACAAGAATCTCCTGTATGATCTTGACCACATTTAAAACAACGCGGTTTCGATCTACACTGAGCTCTAACATGACCGAATCTACAGCAATTAAAACATTGAACTGTAGGATAAATGTATAAATCAACTGGTAATGATGTAAAACACATATATACTCTTTTAGGTAAAACCTGTCCATCAAATGTTATTACCACGGATTCTGTGTCAATAAAAGTTTTATTATCATTTACAGTGATTTTTCTTCTTAATCTCCTAATTTTTAGGATTTTTCCGCAACCTAACGGAACACTGATATTATTAATTATTTCTTCTTCAGACCATTCTGTAGGAATATTTCTAACGATACCCATGCGAGTAACTTGAAAGGTAGGAATGAATGCTCTATATTTATTCTTCTCTAAAATATCTAAATCCATGAAATTGTTAGCCGCATTAAAATTTTCAAATGTTAGTGATAGCCTGTTTCTACCAATTCTCTTAAGACTGCCATTAACAATATTTTTAATAGAATAATTTTTCAAAAATTTGCCAAAAGAAATTGGGTGCAAAATGGTATTGTCATTAGATGCCTGTATTTGTTTTTGAATATGAATGACGTAAGGGGCAGCATCCGAGTCACAATATTTATGTCTTCCTATAAATCTAGGANGGAGACAGAGACATTTACGTATATTCATGTTTCATTTTATGTACGCACTGAAATACTGTTATATTGTTTTCCTGCGAGTTAAAGTGCTGAGTAAGAACGAGATAGATATATGTTTATGTGTGTGCCTTCAAAATGGGTGCTATTTATATAAGCAATTGTACGTATAGAACAATATGTCGTGTCCCTACTATATAGGTCTATGCCCCGACCCCTCTCTTCACCGATGACATGGCTATATACTACTCGAGTAAGACGACGAGAATGCACTGTCTATTGCATCTATAATTGAAGTGACGTCTGCTATGTACTTTTGTTACGTTTTCAATGTTTTTATTGATGATCAGTTTGTTGGTGCAACTAAATAAATAAATTAATTAAAACCAAGTAGTGTCAGCCCTAGCCAATTTCTCTATTTGCACTAATTTCGTTCCTATTAACCGCAATTTCCGGGTAAATACCTACTCACCTATTTTTGCTTAAACTGGAATGCTAATTGCATAGTTTTAAATTGGATAACAAAGATACCCCCAAGACTCAAACATTTTGATCCTGATATAGCAATAAATACATCAACAACTACCATAAAATTGTTCATCAATTTGGAATTTGTCCCTAATCACCCAGTGTTACCGGTACCTAATGGATATGAAAATGTCAAATTCATTGACAGTTCGGGTGTCATGGTATTCCGATAGTCCGAGTTTTCCCGATGGAAAATAATTTCTCACTACACCTATACATACCTACATTACCTACGTTAACACTTAACATCCATTTACATACATAAATTAAGACGGTTATAATAGTGCGACGCTACTCAAAAACGTCATAAAAATGCGATATTAAAATTTAAGGAATTAAATTTTGATGTTTTTATTTTAAAACTTCTTTGTGCACAATAACTGCTTATTTACCTTTTCACCATTCCTCTATAACATTTTGGAGACAAATTATGACTACTGATAGTGATAGTGTTATGAATAAAACGTGGATACGCAATTTGTCTTCAATACAAAAGGTAGTACCGTAATAACGATAGTACCTAGATATTTGTAGCATCTTAAAATTAAATTATAAATTGAGTTTAATTTAACAAATCATTGTAGATTGCTTATGCTGATGGTGCAGCTGACGGGCAAGCTGCTGCATACCAAACAAGCTTTAACATAGGTTACGAAAAAGGCTTTAGCACAGGTTTTGAATTAGGTTCAAACAGATCTAGTAGGTAATAATATTTTTAGAATATAAATAATATCTAAATATTACATTATGTTTCTAAATACATAGTATCAGTAAATCGGAACATGATATTACTATTTCTTAATTATTTTCAGATCTAGAAATATTATTAACAATCTACAAGATACAAGAAAAATAAATTGCCAAATTTGTATAAACGGAGCTCCAACTGAAGAGAACATTGGAAACCTGTACAACATACAGCAAGAGAAGAACCTGGAATTGATCAACAATTTAAAAGAGCAATAAAAAGCTTTATCGTTAATTCACTTTTTTAATAATATTAATAAACACTTATTTTGTACACCAACTATAAATTCCTTGGTTTTTTCTCAGGAGGTGGTTTCATGTTTTCCTGTTTAATTTCAGTTTTTATTTCAATTTGACCTTGCATTGACCCATTTGTCATTTCAGATGTTGTGGGATCCACAGGCTCTTGTTTAATAGTTATATTGTTAAGATTCCCTTCCATTCCTTTTTCATTTTTGTCATTGGAGACTTCAGTCTTCACTGTCACTCCATTTGCCTGTAACAATTGTAATACAATATTATTTTGTATGATGAATTATTTGGTTTTTTAATTAATTACTGCTTATTTATTACTTGCCTTTACACTTGTATTCTGAAATTGTATTTATTCTTATCTTTTTGCTTACTTTCATTTATTTTTATATACTATTGATACATACCACCTACTGTTTACTTGTGGCTGTATTTTTAAATAAAAATAAATTCCAAATGATTTGGTAATTTTCAGAGAATTAATGTAATCACAATGGTTTATACCTGATTTGGTGCAGTTTGAGTAACAGGTAATGGAAACTGCCTCACAAGTTCTGCTAATAGCATATCAACTCTCTGCCGCTGGAATAGAGTTGAAGGTTCTTCTTTTGGAGTACTTGAAACATCTTTCGGTGCTGTTTGACTAGAATTGTAAGATCCTAACCCTAAAATAAATCGTTGTAAATATTATTATAATTTTTTTTATACAAATCATTTTAATCACTCACTAACACAAACTGCCACATCCCAAATTACCTTTGTTACAATTCACCATAGCCCCTCACATGATTCAAAGCGAGTCTTGACACGGAATACATGTCTTTATTCTAATTATAAGTTTACAATAAAGTCGTGTGTAAGTGATGATACGCCAGATTTGAATACGAAAGATGGCCGAGATTCTTTCGATGAAAAGCGTACCGAACACGGGCTCACGAATGACTTCCAGGATGAGATGATATTGTGAGACGAACGGCTAGGTATATAACGCCATCTATTAATTTCACGAATTAATCGTACCTACATTCTGGTTCGAAATTTGGAACATCTCATACAATAAAATTGAGTATTACTACAGTTTTTTACTGGTGGTAGGACCTCTTGTGAATCCGCGCGGGTGGGTACCACCACCCTGTCTATTTCTGCCGTGAAGCAGTAATGCGTTTCGGTTTGAAGGGTGGGGCAGCCGTTGTAACTATACTTGAGACCTTAGAACTTGTATCTCAAGGTGGGTGGCGCATTTACGTTGTGGATGTCTATGGGCTCCAGTAACCACTTAACACCAGGTGGGCTGTGAGCTCGTCCACTCATCTAAGCAATAAATAAAATGTGGTGTCGTGGGACACCAGGTAGGAACGAAGTTCCTTCGGCTAATGTAGAATCGACACAATTTGCAAAAAAAGAAATGGTGCTCAATTTTATGTAGGTTTTCTTGGTTTTTCTCTTAAATTTTGATGATTAGTTTTTATTTAAGTACGGGAAAGTATTTAGGAAATTCATTATTTTAGGAAATAATAAATAACGTTAAAATAGTAATTCAAATTATCAATTAAAATAACAAAATATATCTCTTTATTTTTGGTTGACAACATAAAATTACATAGAAATAGAAATAATTACTAAATAGAGAGAGAAGGGATTAGAGAACGAAAAGAAAGAAGGAGAAAGAGAAAGGTATTATACACTACTCGCTTGTGTATGCGACTGTCGCGCCTGCGCACGTCTCATTTAACGGTTATATAGTAATTCAAATTATCAATTAAAATAACAAAATATATCTCTTTATTTTTGGTTGACAACATAAAATTACATAGAAATAGAAATAATTACTAAATAGAGAGAGAAGGGATTAGAGAACGAAAAGAAAGAAGGAGAAAGAGAAAGGTATTATACACTACTCGCTTGTGTATGCGACTGTCGCGCCTGCGCACGTCTCATTTAACGGTTTTATTCCACGCACTTTTTTCCACGGATTTTTTCTTACGGTTTTACTATCACATTTTTTTCAGTTCGGTCGCGCAGCAAAATCCCTATCCCCTCCAAGCCTGCCGTAAGGAACTTCGTTCCAAAAAAAAAAAGTTTGTAAAGTATATGGGCTTCGAAAACCAATATACACCATGTGGGATATGACCTCTTATCCCTCTTGTGCAATAAAAATAATACTGAGAAGCACTACATAATGCTTCAGGTTGACGTAGTCAAACAGGAGGTAAAGATATTAAAGTGACAAGATCCTAATGACATGACAGCTATGAAGCTCAATCAGAGGAACTTAAGTTTCAGGTTATGATTCCATCTCTTCGACAGTCGACATAACAATACATATTCCCCCTTATAGTCCTACTTAACAACCAAGGGCTTGACGAGTGAATTAACCAATAGAAACAGCCCACTGAGTTTCTCGCCGGATTTTCTTAGTTGGTCGCGTTTCCTTCCGATCCGGTGGTAGATTCTACGAAGCACTGCTCTTGCTAGGGTCAGTGTTAGCAACGCACCCGGTTTGAGCCCCGTGAGCTCACCTACACGTCAAGGAGAAGCTGATAGAGCATCTATAGGCTATCAGCATAGGTAGGAAAAAAAATTGCCAATGGAACTTAATATCCCGTGGGCTTTAAGTTCGTTTGAGAATAAAATTGATAACCTGAATTACGATCCGTCCTCGTTTTTTTAAGTAGTATTTTTTCCACGATCTGGATCGGTCAGTGATTACTGGAAAAGCTTGAATGCAGTTTATGTCATTTTTAAAATTAAAAGATTATATATTTTTTATGCTAGCCATATTATTTTAAAGTACTGGAGAGAACTATGACTTCAACGATATACTGTATTTTAAAATAAATAGAAAATCTCAGGAGAATGGGTATTATTAAAATATAAAAAAGAAAATTTCTCACCAGGCTTAGTAGGTTTAAAATCCCACCAATATCCTTTACTGGGGTGATATCTTGAATATGACATGGTTTCTTCAAAAGAGCACTGAAGATGATGAACAGCTGACAGCTGAAAACATTTTCTACTATTGTCGTAAAGATAAATAGGTACAGCGTACGAAAAAATTATACGTGTCTGTGAAAACATTCAGTTTTTATGTAGATACTGCATAATCGAGTCATAAATTTATTTACATCGTTACTCAATCTAAAACTCTATCCATTTAATTGCTGATCGAACACACAACCCGCCAGGTCCTAATTTACTGAACCCTATAGGTATTTCAATGCGAATACACCCACTTTGAGACAAGTACCTAGTCGAAGTCTTAATTGTATTATGGCTGATTCTTTCAAATCGAAATGCATGGACTGTTTCACGACAGAAATAGGTAAGATGGTGGTACAGACTCGTGAGAGCTCACAATACGCCCCATCGCCCATAAATGTACATGCTATTTGTCCAAAATGTTTGAATCAAAGTCATCGTGGTCTAAAGGGTATGACACCCGGTGTACCGTGTGTTTTACAGTAGGTAGCGGTAGTAGTTTAATTAGCTCTGCCCCTGGCATTACGTGACGTCCACAGGCGACGGTAACCACTCACCATCACGTAGACCGTATGCTCGTCTGCCTACAAGGGTAAAACTAAAACTTGTATCGAACTATCGTAAATGTACCGTTGTTCAGCCCTCGTAGGCATGTACCAATTTTGTAATAAAATACGTACTTAACACTTAACACGTGTGACTTCCATGATGAAAATATAACAACAAAATTATTATTTGGGTATTTACTGTACAACTGAGATATTAGACCTAAGTCTCAAAACGGGTGGCTGCATTCACACTTATGTCAATAGGCTCCAGTGATCACTTAACCATACGTGAGCCGTGAGCTCATTCACTCGTCTACGCAAAAAATATATGTATTTAAATATGATACTTTACACTATTTGATGTTTTAATCAAAAATCTATTTTCAGAGACCATGAAGCTGCACCTCCAGAGTTATGGTTAATGAGTATTTCAATTATAAATTTCAGCCCTCAATAGCTCTATAGTTTAACTTGAATGTAAGTACATTCAAGATTGCTTCATTAATGCAGTCTGGTTTTTTGTTTCACTTAAATTCTCACTAGCCATTTTATTACAATATTACCAAATTACAATATTATACCCTATGTGACTGCCACAAACTACGATGAATCTAATTACACGTCATATTATTATCTTGAAATCCATCTGAGGGTTTGGGCTATTTGTATGCGTTAATCTATACTAATATATAAATCTACAGTGGTTTTTACGGATGTTCTGTTATAATTACTGAACCATGCATCCGATTGACTTGAAACTTGGTATCCATGTAGAAAATACATGTATCTTTAACTTTAAATATTAGCCTTTAGCTATTAGCTTATATGAGTGTTGGACTCCCCAATAATAATAACAATAAATAATAATGTTAATTTTAAATGCCTTATGATACAGAAACAGGTAACTATTTTCTTGTCAATGAAATTGAATAATATTTACCAGCCTAGAATTCAAAACACTTGCGAGATCAGGAGCCTGATAAACAATACCAGCAATCACATAATAATCTGCAAGAGGTGTTGCTTGTGTTGGGCTATGCCTGTGTTGTTTACGCACAACATAGAGAATTGGCTCTTGAACATGCAATAAAATGTATTCTAATCCAGTCATATTTCTGAAATTGTGAATAAAATTATAAAATCAGACACATTTAGCAATGGATATGAATTCTACTTTTCTAAGTAGTTCAAAGTAGCCGTTCCTCCACAGTTTAGTGAAGTGCACAGAAATAAAGACTTGGGGTCCATGTGATGGCTAGAGGAGACATTGAAGGCATTGTGGCCTATAGGTAAGACGCCCGGTGCATTTGTATCAAGTATTGCGACAGTGTTCGAATCCAGCAGGCATTTACCTATTTTTCTAATTAAATGCGCATTTAATAAATGTTCATGATGTATGAATATATCTGTAGTAAATAAAAATATAATACAACTGCACCTTTCCTTTTTATAAGAAGCAGAATATTCTAAAGTCTAAGACACTACAGAAATTAGGTATAGTTATATGTACCAATAGGTAGCAAAATTTGTGTTCGCAAAATTTATTGGTGGTCAAGCATATGGTGAGCTATACTGATACCTATCTTGGAAATGTCTGCCGTGAAGCAGTATTAAGTTTGATATGAAAACCTTATACAATAGAATTGATGTCTAAGGGCTTTGGTAAATCCATATTATTGTAAAATAGTATATTATTTTCAAATTTGGGAATAGTTATGAAGTCTTTTACTATAATAAAATATTAGAATTTGGTATACTAACTGCAACTGGTCCATACTTAAACGTTGCATTTTAACAATTTCATTATTACATGTCCGATCGAAAAATGGATTAGATCTTTCTGAAAAATAATCCATAATATTGGATGGATTCAATAACGGTATCCATGCTGAATCATGCCATGATAATCCCAAAGGATTCTCATTGGCCAGTGATATATTTCCAATCCTGCCGGGCATCATCTTGACCCTTAAAAAAAATATTTGATAATTAGAGAAAAAAAAGTTAAGTACATACTTTAAAATTTATATGCATTATTCAAGACTTTGGTTAAACATTGGTAATTGAACATTATAAAATAGTGAAATATTTATTTAACACATTCAATTTTAACGGTTCGAATTAATGTAATTTATAATTTAAATTCATTTTATTGTATTTATCACCAATACCTTTTTGTTTACTTTTAACAAAATTATTGTGTAAATAATATGTATAATCTATGCTTTTATCCATAGATTTTGGTGCAATTTTTTCTTATTAAGAAGGGCAAGGGGATCTAAGCCCATACAGCCATATCTGTTTATCAGTAGATTATAATACACTTATTATTTTTATCTACAGAATAAACCATAGATAATAAAGACAAACTATGGAGGGTAGAGGTAACGAGAACCGTCTCCTATGGGAGGGAGCTTGAAAAAGTGTCCCACTTTCACACTGAAGTAGGAAACTATATAGGTCTATGCACTTTCAGCACTAATTAACAATTCAAAAATCCTGCAGAATGGCGCTAGCATAGGCACAGGGTATATGAATTGAGCAGTTGTTAACTGATTGAAGTATGCTGAGTTAGGAAATTTAATATATTTAATGACTAGAGTAGTTAGTGACAGTGTAATATACAAGAACTCACATGTTTACGTAGTCCAAACTAATTTCGTCAATATAAAATTATTGCTGTGGTAAAACGTGGAGACATCGATTGCATTTTCTCATCAGCTTTAAATAAAATACTTTTTGTGATTTTGTAGTGCTTACAGTTATTTCGTCCTTTTATAATTCTCTATCTTATTTTAATAACTTTCAGCGCTTTTTTTCAAATTTGCCCGGTTCCAACTGTAGCGCCACCCTTATTTAGCAGATTTTAACGGACAATTTATCACACACAGATACGGTTCTCCTTGCCTCTACCCTCCATTTAAAAAATAAACTGTTAACTTTTTGGCGGGAACGTGGGGAGTGAAGTTGTGTGATTTGTTTTATTTCGTCTATTTAGTGTTTCTTCAGGTTTAAATGTATAATAACGGTGGTTTATTAACTGTTTAATATCTGTGAAAGTGCACAAATGTGCGAAAATTAAACAAAGCCGCTGGAAGTAACTTCTCGGGATCCTACAAAAAGTTTCAGTAAATTACCACCTTTTTACTGAGATTATATTCATCCCATATCATCTCATTTAATTTTATTCCAGTTTTTTTAATGTCTCAAATTGTCATCTTCATTTAATTTCATTTCACTCCATGTTATCATTTTTCATAAAAACAAGAATCTATATATATAAAAATGAATTGCTGTTCGTTAGTCTCGCTAAAACTAGAGAACGGCTGGACCGATTTGGCTAATTTTGGTCTTAAATAAAATTAGGAATTAAATAAAAAATAACAATTTTGTTTTCCCCCCCTTCCGTCGGACGGATTCGTTTTGTTTGTTTTAAGTATACAAAAAAGGTCTTTTATTTATAGATTGGGGCACTACGAAGTCTGCCGGATCAATTAATATTATATAAAATAAGACATGACCTAAAGGTCTTAGCTACCAGATCACAAGGTCCCTGAAAAAAGAAAGAAAATAAACTTTTTTTTATTACGAGTTAACCTTACGTGTGGAGTCTGGCAGTTGAACATGGACATGGATTTATAAATAAACAATCAAGGTGCAAATTTTTAAAACAGACATAGTGACTTACAAAACGTTAGCCATAGAAGGATCCCCATTCGCACTGGAATAATAGTAATTAATATGGAAAACCAAGTCCGTTGTTACAACGATATTGTATCGGAAGCTTTCGATTCTGAAGATGTTAAAACAGACACATCAATAGATCAGGTAAATTCAAGTTTCAAATCGGAGTGATTTTTAGTAGATTTAGAGTGATCTACTGTAGCGAATTAATAAAATGTCAATTAAGCAACCTAATTAGTACTTTTATATCTTATTGAATCTTCACAAAATTCATAAATATTATTTAGTAAGCAAGCAACACTAGTAACAAATTATAATAAATTTACTAGATATTTTATATAAGTGTCCCTAATAAGATTAATATAATGAACTTTTTAGTCATTGCTTAAACTTTCAAATTTTACCTTTTTATCGCTTAAACCAACTTAATAACCTACTATTATAGAAACCTTAGTGGTCTATTGACTCAGCTACTGAGCCAGCTGTGATTTTTTCTGGAACTCCGTAGACTCCACTGTGGACCCAATGTTTTTAGCATGATTATGCTACAAGAACATCAGTATTGGCAATTGTTATTTAAATCATTCGTTTGTTGTAGTTAAAACATGCTCAGTCTTGTATTGTTACGATTAAGTCATTCTGTTACCTTTATTATGGTTAGCAACATGGAGAAAAATAATTATTATGATGAGAATTTAGATTGAGTGACAGTGAAGATTTAATTGATTTTCAAGTCTTAGAAGATATAGTGAAATGTTAATAATTCTTACACTTCAAGAGGTGGTTCTGAAATTATACTATGAAAGAGATAAATGAGAATTAATGAAAGTGAAATTACATTTTCGATTAATGGTGCAAAGTCACAGATAAATTATATATTCTGGATAGAAAACATTTTAGTGTAGCATGAAAGGACATTCTTCACAAGTTCCTAAAACGATTGTGCAGCTGATACAATATATTAAATAGTTTTTCCCAAAAGGAAGTAAACCCAGAATGTATATGGAAGATACTTTTCAAATCATTTCATATCACACCACGGTGAATTGCAAAAATTATCTTTAACTTAAGGAGAAAATGCATATGTATAAAATAACAAATCAAAGTTATAGCATATTTAATTTTTCTCTCTTAAATTAAGACTTCTTCCATGTTGCTGAAAAAATGTCTGGATTTGCTGGTAGGCAGTGGTAGGCAGCGCTAATAGTTGAACTTAGAGGTGTTAGGTAGCTAAGAATTTAGCACATTAGTGCAGTTCTGCTGTTGTCTGTAGTTGAATTCAAAGTGAAGAGTTTCTTTCTTTTTTCTACTTTGTCTTTGTTTGAATGAAGTTTGTGAAGAGTGCTCAGCAGTAGGTAGGAGCATGGCCTTGCCCCGGTATTGCTGAAGATCATGAGTGGCAGTAATCATTCACTATCAGGTTGACTGTATACTGCCCACTTGGACAATAAAGGAGCTTAGACTAGGATTACAATTACTCTACACTATTATTAAGTAGTGACATGATGTTAGACTAGAAAGACTATTCATGGTAGCCTTTTTCAGAGACCAGATAGTACAAGTACCAAAGGGTAGATAGAAAAAGTATGTACAAAAAGTAAATTATTATTTCAGATGGATAGAAATAAATTTTGGCCATTTGCCTAATACTATATTAGGTCTCTCCCAGTGTTATGTAATTGAAACAAATTAGGACATTAGTAGGCCATGTATGACAGATATTACACAACAACAATACACAATATTAATGATGAGTAGAAGTTGTAGCAATAATGTCTGAAACAATGAAAACATACATTTTATAACTTTAAAAAAAATTAGTGTGTTTCATAATAGTATAATGAGTTCATGTTACCCATGTAATTAAATATTTCAAAGCACACTTGTTTGAAATATACTCCTTTAATAACTCCTTTGTTTGAAATATAAATTGCCTGTTACTGACAAATGACAAAGAAAGCAAGAAATCAAAAGACACATCACAACATATTTTTGAATGTGTCTTTCTGAAGTGTTGTTATGAAGTCGTCGTGGCCTACGGGATAAGATGTCCGGTGTTCGAATCCAAGGCGGGTACCAATTTTTCTAATGAATTACGTACAAATATTCATGATTGACTTCCACGATGAAGGAATAACATCGTGTAATAAAAATGAAACCCGCAAAATTATAATTTGCGTAATTACTGGTGGTAAGACCTCTTGTGAGTCCGCGCGGGTAGGTACCACCGCCCTGCCTATTTCTGCCGTGAAGCAGTAATACGTTTCGGTTTGAAGGGTGGGGCAGCCGTTGTAACTATACTGAGATCTTAGAACTTATATCTCAAGATGTGTGGCGCACTTACGTTGTAGATGACTATGGGCTTCGGTAACCACTTAATACCTGGTGGGTTGTGAGCTCGTCCACGCAACTAAGCTATAAATAAAAAAAAAAACATGAAAGACAAATCATATCCAACACATGAAATAAACAGTAAAGTTAAACAGTAGAACCTAGTGTGTACATTGAACATTAAAGAAAAGTTATTATGGGGGTGTGAATGAACTTTCTTGTAGTTTTTACAGGTTAGGTTTCTGTCATTAGGATTATTTTAATATTACATTTTTTTATCATAATGAACAAAGTAATTAAAAAAAATATTGGGTAAATAGAGAGTAATAATACTAAATAAAATAATTATTGCATTTCACAGATTTATGTTGAAAAAACAATTTTGAAATTGTACAAGGAATTCGAGAAAAATTCCTCCATTGATCCTGATTTACCACTTTTGATAAAAGAAGTTCACAGCAAGTTATTAAAAAAATGTTTAATCAATTTGCCAAAAAGTTATGAATGCCTTGATGCTAGCAGAACCTGGATCATATATTGGATTCTACATTCACTATGGATTCTTAATGACATGCCCGACCATGAGACTCTTTCTGCAGTAGTAAAATTCTTAGATCAGTGTCAACATGAAGATGGCGGTTATGGTGGGGGGCCTAGACAATATCCACATTTGGGAACAACATATGCAGCTGTTAACGCCCTTAGCATAATAGGAACCGATGAGGCTTATGACTCAATAGATAGAAGTAGCTTACAAAGATTTCTGTGGACAGTTAGAGATGTTGATGGATCCTTTGCTCTTCATAAAGATGGAGAACAAGATATTAGAGGCGCATATTGTGCAATTAGTATAGCCAAAATGACAAATACATACACAGAAGCATTATTTGATAAAACGGCAGAATGGATTGTTAGTTGTCAGACATATGAGGGTGGCTTTGCTGGTTGTCCTGGTATGGAAGCACATGGTGGCTATGCATTCTGTGGAATCGCATCCTTAGCTCTATTAAATAGAACACAATTATGTGATATAGATTCACTGCTTAGGTGGTCAGTAAACAGACAGATGAGGATAGAGGGTGGATTTCAAGGAAGGACAAACAAACTTGTAGATGGATGTTATTCTTTTTGGCAAGGTGCTGCTTTTCCTATTATAAGTGCAATACTTTCAAAAGGTAAGGACATAGTTCTTTCTTAAATATCTCATACTGTATTTAATCTGCATTTGAAAGCAAAAGAAAAGCAATTCTTGCAATTGTATGTTTGTCAAGATAGCAATTGCATTTTGGAAGAGAACTTGATTCTATCAACATTTAGCATAGGTTTGATTGAACTCGGATTTCCAATAGGGACTGGTTGGTGATGTAACACATTCCAACTCCAAAGCTCCAAAATCTAGTCATTTTCGCCAAAGATTCCGTCAGTTAGGTGTCCTTGGGATGGCGAAATTGTAGTGTTATTGCTTTTACTACTCTCGGGTTCTGTCCCAGGCGAGACATTGGGTCCCGGTCGAGGCTCAAAATCTCAAGTGAGAGAACAGGGACAGTTCTTTAATGAGTTTCTTAATTTGACTTGCACTCCCTTTCGCTACGGGGATCTCGTCAGAGATTCGGTGTCGGCCCAAAAAAAGGTGTATACACAAGGGCGCAAGGCGCTTCAGTACCACCAATATATACCAATTTAAGTTGAAGACCATCTGAACACACGGCGTGATGCGGGAACTTAAAGGCTTATTACACTTGGCTAAATTTAGTCGACTGAATTCAGAAGCAAATTTAGAAGCAAGTTAGAAGCTTCTGATTACACTGTTCTTAATTCAGTTAGTGAATCAATTGCCAGTTCAAACGCGACGAAGTTGGACGTGTCGTGTGTGTGAGAGGATGACCCCAGTATTATCTAGATAACAAAAAATTGGTCTTGGCGTAGACCTCGCTGTCGACTCAGTTAAATAAAAATAAGAAAAATAAGAATATGGGTGAAGAAATATTTATTGCTGAGAGGAAAGTTAGAATATGAACATTATGAGTGATTTAGAACCAGCAGACTTAAGAAATTATCTACGAATGGATTTGAGATCGTTTGACCTAACATTAAACCTTGTGACACCGTTTATTCAAGAGCAGGATACTATCCTACGAGATAGTATAAGTTCAAAAGAAAGATTGGCTGTGACATTAAGATTTCTTGCAACAGGAAATTCGTATCAAGATTTAAAATTTAGTTCTTTAATATCCCAACCCCTGCTGACAAAAATTATCCCTGAAACATGGGCTATTTATAAATGTCTGGCATATTAAATAAAGGTGATATCAGTCAGAAACCATCCTTGCTACTGAATTTAGTAGGCTAACTTACTGAATGCAATTACACTTCACTGAATTCAGTCGACTAAATTTAGCCAAGTGTAATAAGCCTTTTAATTTGGGCTATCACACAGAAATGTTTAGTAGTGTGCCTCCCGCTCCATCGAAATAGTCGAATTGGAGGGTAAGAGCTCGGCCATCTCTTTCGCACTGTGAGTTAAGCACTCACCAGGCATGCAGTGGTCACCTTGACGATTAACGACAAAGCTCCACTCCCTGAGAGAGATGTCTATGGGCTCTTTAACTACTCGCTAGTCTTAGTAACTGTTGTGGAACCTATTGAGGCCGGTAGTACTCGTGTACAACCTCCATGGACTATACAAAATATGATAGGTTTCGTTTTTCGAGCTAATCAGACAGAATCCTAACATTGATTTGGAATGTTTCGGTTTCCGTTTCGCACTGCCCAGATATTAGCTGTAAGATATCGAGGATGTCTGTTTTAGTCTACTTTAAAAACAAGAAGAAAAGTATCTAAGCGTAAACTGTTTACATTACCACGTTTAAACAATCAAGTCTAAGGCATAAAGTAATAGCTGTTTAATATTGCCATAGATACAAACCACTTTACATTTCAGATAATAAGGAACTTATTGAGACAGTTCTTTTCAATCAATCTGCCCTACAGGAATACATTTTGATATGTTGTCAAAATCGGGATGGTGGTCTGATTGATAAGCCTGGCAAGTAAGTAATTTATTACCTCTATACAATATCAAAGTTTAATAATTTTCTTTATGTAACAATATGTCGAGTCGAGCATTTAATGTAAACTGATGTTAATAAAAGTGGAAGGATAGTAGATAAACTCTTCAGTAGTTAAGGCTAGTTTGTTTTCCCTTAAATTTTTCTGAATCACATTGCCTGATTAATGGTGGATACCTAACTGTAAAACAAAAAGTTAACTGTTGACTTAATATATTTAATGAATTGATATATCGTATTTTTTTTTGTTTCAGGCCTAGAGACATTTACCATACATGTTATGGCCTCAGTGGATTATCGGTAGCGCAACATGGTACAGGGGTTATGGATCCCTACGTAGTTGGATCACCTAGTAATGAACTGAATAGAGTGCATCCTTTGCATAATGTTGCACCTCATTTGGTTTACAACAGTGTTCACTATTTTATCAGGCACCCGCCTCCAGTCAAAGACAAGAATTAACAATAATTTCATTTTTGTTGTCTATCTGTTAAAAAGCCATATGTAGGATACACTATTCTCACAATGATGAGTTTTAAAATATATAATATGGAAAATGATGCTTTTAAAAAAAACTCAATTTATTAAACGAAATTGTATTTCTTACTGGTGGTAGGACCTCTTGTGATTCCGCATGGGTAGGTACCACCACGCCGCCTATTTCTACCGTGAAGCAGTAATACGTTTCGTCTTGAAGGGTGGGGCAGCCGTTGTAACTATACTGAGACCTTACAACTTACATCTCAAGGTGGGTGGCGCATTTACGTTGTAGATGTCTATGGGCTCTAGTAACCACTTAACACCAGGTGGGCTGAGAGCTCGTCCACCCATCTAAGCAATAAAAAAAATTATTGTTTAAAAAATCAAGAGTTAATATTTTTGAAATATAAATAAAAATGCACCAGAATTTATTTGATGTAATAACTTATGTTTATTATTTATATTCATTTTATTAGCTGGCTTAATTCAAATAAATGAATATGACTATTGTTATTTTATTACAAATTTTTTTTTTTCAAACAAGACAATACCCAAGTTTAATTTACAGAAAAAAAGCAGTTGAAATGATGTTGAGTTTCAGAGAACAGATTAAACAACATATCACAAAATACATAACTATAAAAGTAATGTAATCAACACACAGTTTCAACAAAAAACAATCTTAAAAAAAACCTAAAATATAAATGACAGAATGTTAACTGCTAAGTTCATGTTCAACTTGGAGTAGGTATAGCTCCTGAGGCCATTTTCATAACAGATTACTGCTATGTAGTGATTATGACAGCCCCCTATCAGTACTTTTTATAAAATAATAATGAGTAGCAATTGGGATTTTTATACTTTCTTTAATTCATATTAAGTAATTGGCAACAATCAACATAGCATTTGTAATTGTTGACTGTAAATATTTATAAAATCCAGACACTTTACTGTTACATGAGTTTGCTAAACTAGTATAATGCTGTTGTAAGATTTGATTTTTACATGTCATTATAATAATCTAATATAAAATAAAAACCTTCAAATTTTAAACACAGTTGTAACACTGAAGCCTTATTATAATAAAGCCAATATTATGTAACAAATAACAATAAATTAATATTATAGATACGAAATTCTTATTTAAAATACTAAACTAAAACAAATTCTTCAGACTCTAAGTCTGTATCGCTGTCTTGCATATGTGGAGTGACCCAATGTTGTTCTGTTTCAAAAAAGGAATATCTAGCATTAGGAGTGTCCATAAGTGAATCACAGGAGCCATTATTTAGAGTAAATATAGGATATTCATATCCTGATGATACACCCTGAGGTACTAGGAATGATTTTATTATATTTATAAATGTTTCAAAATCATGTTGGGTTCCAAGATAAAAACCAATACAACATGATGGATCCATCTTTGCAAGTGGCATTTTTCTTGGAGAACGACAATGAAAGCTTTGTAAAGAGAAATTGGGTTGCCAAACATCTACCATTTCTTGGCAGTAATGTGGATCCAGATGAATGAGTTTGTCATCTTGATAGCCAACAAAATATAGAGAATGTTTTGGCCTTCCACCAATTATTCCAATGCAAAAATCTAATGTTAATAATGATGTGAGGCATGGGCCATATATTGGATTAAATTTTTCAGTGCCTAATTTCACTGGAACTAGAAGAATAAGTGACTTCCAAGCTCCATGTAACAACTGACACATAGAATATATATCTTGAATATAAACAGTTGAATCTTGAGCAACATAAACTTCTAAATGATCAAATTCATAATTCTCTTTTGAAGCTGATGCAATTAGAGATTTCAAACAATGTGCTACAGATGCAGGGCCATACCAATCACCTGGCTTCTTGCCTAAAGCTTCTCCCAAACTCACCATCTGATGTATTGACAGAGGACTATTAACTGAAGACTTATCTCCAAACCACTTTATAATTTTTCTATGTAAGCAATCTTCTTGAAATTCTCTAGCATTTTGAATGGGTTTCTCAGGTAACCATCTCCATGAACGGCCTAGGAAATGGCAAACTAAAGCCTGAGCCAACATCATTTGTCCACTTCGAAGCATACAACCCCAACCACAGTCAGTTGTAAAAGTTGAACCTGTCATAGTAGGGAATTCCCTTCTGTAAGTCATCCATATTTTACTTACAAAATCTGATTTAAATCCTTCTATACCCTCTCCATATATTTGTTCCATTGGTTGATGTGCAGTTGCTTCCATGCCCACTTCTGTGGAAGATTCCAGTGAGCCAGTTGGGCTTAATTTTCGGTGATAACATCGGCCCAACAACCAAACCGGAGATTCTTTAGAAAAGTTTGTTTTTAATTTTACTGTCCATCCAAATTTTACATTGTTCCACATAGATAATAATCGTGATTCCACTTTACCTTTGAGATCAATTGAATCTTCAGCATTGTCTCGAGCGTTTGTCAGTGGGGTATGAGGTGCTTTGTTTACCTTCGAAGACGACGAACTTTGCCTTAGGCCATTATTTAAATCGTTTAGTTCATGACTCGGAATACTGAAACCGCTTGAACCATTCATTGCAATTGACAATGAGAACTATGGTACATTAAAAAATGTTGTTATCAACATGGTTTCACTATTATTTCATTCTCAAACACGTCCAGATTTATTTGAATGCATAGTAGAAGGCAGTCTAAGATGATGTAGTTCACAAGTTTCAATTGGTAAATTTACCCTTTGGTTCATATGGCCTAAATTCTTAATAATTTTATATTTGCCGTTTACGCACACACTACACAGCATTGAATTGAAGTTGAAGTAGTAGGTAGTATGTATTCTTTTTTACATTGATTTGTCCATTATACAATTAAAGGAAGCGATGCTCATACAGCCGGTCTTTTACATTATGATCATAGATTATACACTTAATATTTTTGAGATTATGACAATGTACCGTCCATCTGGGTAACTTTGTCCCGCCATGCGAACAATTTTGTACGTAGAATACGTACAAAATTGTTTCAGTTTTACTGGATATTAATAAAAAGTATGGATTTTCCGTGGGTTTTAAACGTTTACAATTAAAATTTAAATTATTTTTCATGTGCATAGAGTGAAAATCGCACAAAATGGACAAAAAAATTGTGGGCCAATGTTATATTGAGAAGGGGGTAACTTTGCCAGTATAAGAACTGGCAATACAATTTTGATGTATTTTTACATTTAAAGCCCTATGATAACATTTGATTTCTTTTTTAAATAAATAAATTAGGCCGCCATCTTAAGACAGCTGTTTATAGGTTTCATACTTCAGTGCTGTTTACCAAAAAAATAAGCTTTAAATTTAGGGTTGTCAGTAAAATTCAATGTAAGTGTGTTTGAAAAGGACCTTTATTTATAAGAACGTTTTTTATCTTCTATTTATAATTACAAATCAGTTAAAGACTGATTCATTATAATTAGCAAAACGTGGAATGTTAAAATTATAAAAAAAGCAACAAAGCTATAATGCTTCGGTAGAAATTAAATAATTACAGTTGTTAATCACCTCCAGTATCCAAATCTAATTGCTCAACTAATGATGCAACACGATCCATGAGTGATGAGATATCGTTAGTAGGTGGTGGAGTACGAAAGACGGTAGCTTCAATATTAAATGAGGATTCAGCGGCGGTCAATACTTTAAGCAAAACAAAGCAGTTTCGACTTGACGTTGATTCGAAAAGTACAAACTCTGAGTGCACTGCGATTGTGATGTAGTTTGACCTGGCTTTGGATTTCGGATATTGATACTGCAGTACTGTTGACCCTTGCTTGTTAATTTAGACAGTGTTTATGCCTTGTGGATTTCGTCGATATGGCCGAACGTACGCAGAGAATTGTTCTAAATAGTCAGACACGTGAATTCAAAATTCAAATTCAAAATCATTTATTTCAACTTAGATGTCAGTATAACACACTTGTTGAATGTCAAAATATAAATAACAATGTTAACTCTACCACCGGTTCCAAAAAAAGCCACAGTCCTGAGAAGAACCGAAACAAACTCAGCAGTGAGTTCGTTATACGCCTTCGTAAACTATTTCGATCGTGAATCTCAAAATGAAGGGCCAATTTTACCTGTAACGTCAGTGGTTGAACGCGCAGCTGATGCGCTTAATATTGGACAACGAATTGTAAGACGAATAACTAAAGAAAAATATGGCGAAACTGGCACAGAAGAAAGTAAACTTAAAGATTAATTATATTTTTTTCGCGAATAAATTATTTCACATCACTATTGTAATATGTCAAAACGGCCATCATAGCGTGCCGATAGTGCAATGACAGAAGAACGAAGTTATAGAAGGTATAGATGTACATACAAACAACATCAAATAGTTATTTATTATTATCTACTTAAATACAAAATAAATAACAATAACGTTGTGTACAAATTCAGCACTTTGTCTTGTTTTGTCGTGCGCACAAAACTTATGTTGCAAGCCAGATTTTGTTTCTTTTTACTTGTGTTTTTATGTATCTTTTTAGCTTGTGATGTGTATTGTGTGCCTAATAAATAAGTAAATAAATAAAATATATGGATATTATGGATATAGGTATATATATAATTTAGTAAACATTATTTATTAGATTAATAATCATTGTATACCTTTGTTTTACTTCTTTAAAATGGTTAAAATTTAAACGTTTTGTCATTTTTTATGGATCTCTCTGAATATTGTTGTTAATAGTACATCGCAAGATACCTGTCTTATCTTTTTAAGAATTTATTTAAGTAAAAACGCTTTGTTGGAGTTTGAATATGAAAGTAATGGCAGGCAACACTTGACACATGTAAGGTTACGGTTTTCGAATATTGGAATGCTTATTTAAATGCTTAAAACAAATAATTGTCTTCTCTTAAGTGATGACAAAAACTTCTCATCTAGACACGGTCAGAGCAACATCTTAGAGTTTTATAAAAATAAAATATTGTAATGGTGTAATAGTGTACAAAGTATTTTCAATATAATTACTTATATTAACCATGAAGAGAGTGCTTTTAAATAGCCCCTCACCTCCAGAACCCAGTCCCCTCAAATTTGACCGTCCAACACGCTTAAAGATCATTTTTAGTGATAAGAGCGCCTCTTGTACAAATTAACTTATTTTCAATGAATATATTTAGGTTGGATGTGCAATATCTTTATGTTTTCTTTTTTTCTCTTTACAAAACATAAATACTTCGTGGAAAAAGGGTTTTTGAATGAAATTATATGAGCGCGAATAAAATACAGTCATGGTTTCATTTTATACTTGTACATTTTCACAAATTTTAGAGGTTAATAGTAATAGATTAATAGTGGGGCATTCTAAAAAAATGACTAAAATGTTTTGTTCCAATAAAATCATTTTGGCCGTATTTGGGCTATGTTCCCTTTGCGTGTCCCTTGAATGAATTCAATAAAAAATATCTTCCATGTTCATGTGAGTGCTCCCCTTCCCCTCTCGAATATAAATTTAAGTGTTTATTTTATGGTATTACGAGCCTATGACCTACTTAGTACATAGGTAATAGGTACCGTACTTAAGTAATAATCACTGAGCCAGTAATCACTACCGTACGTAATAATTACCTACTAATCATCTGATTCATAGTCATAGTTAAGACTCTCGAATATATTAAGTGTATAAATCTTTGGTTATACATACACTTGTTGCACTCTGAGATATTATGTTTAATACCCATGACTTGTTGACTTAAAATAATGAAGGGAAAGAAATACTTTGGTAAAAAGAAGACAATAAAAGACCACATTAGTAAAAAGAAAAGAAAAAGTTCCAATGATACATATGTTACAAATAAAAAGGCTAAATTCAATCGATACAAAAATGTACAAAAGGTTGAGGAAGAGCTTGAAAAGAAAAAGCAGATGGAACGGAAGTTTCAAAGGGAACAAGAAGCTTATTCTGAAAGCGAAGAGGAACAAGATGTATACGGGCAACTTGTGTCTTGTTTTAGTAAACCAACAAACACAATAGTAGTAAATAGTGACGAAGAAGTAGATTCTGATAGCCCCAGCCCTGAAATTGAAAGTTGTGCTCGTAAACGTGCTCGAAATGAGGAAGTTAGTAAGACCGAGAGTGACAGTGACTATAGTGATAGCGAAGACAATGCAAAGGGCCAAGATTTTGATAACACTGTAAGTCAAACTTTTTATGTTCTCTGATTGTCATAAAAGACTTTATAAAATAAATTGTAAAGTAATGACATTGAATTAGTTCATATTTGCAGGTTAAACGTCTACAGAAAAAAGTTCTTAATTTTTCATTCATTTCAGGCTACTTTTGAAACAGAATTAGACCATGAAACTGATGATTTGTTCGTAAAACATCTACAATATGATTTACCTGATGAGTTGCTGGTTTCATTAAACAACTCGCCCATGACAGTTTCTACTATTTCAAAGACATGGCCAGTGATTGGTAACATAACTATTGTTATACCTAGACCAATTGAAACAGCAATAAAGAAAGTTAAAGCTAAAATTTCATTATTGGAAGATAAAACTTTTGCTGAACCCGGTACAGCACCTAGTCTAATTCACAAGGTTGATTTTGAAGAATTGAAAATAAAATCACAAATACATGGAAACATTGTCTCGGCGAATAAAACTAGTTTGGTAAAGAGAGATCTTGAACTATCTGAAGTTTTAACTCCATTACAAAAAGAAATTTTTTCAATACTCAACAACTATCAGGATTTGTATTACCCTGAAAGAACATTTAGTAATGCTGATGAAATTCGTTACATATATTGTCTTCATGCCATCAACCATATGCTGAAGACCAGAACACGAATTTTACATCATAATGCAAAATTGACAAAGAAAAATGATATTTCCGATGATTATAGAGATCAAGGATTAGTTCGTCCCAAGGTAATAGTTTTAGCAACTGACAATTTTTTAATGGTTATTTGAAATGAATCTGATAATTACAGATATTATTACACTTCTAGATATTTTACTAATTGGCATGGCAGCTTTTGTGAGGTCCACCTGGTGTTAAGTGGTTACTGGAGCCCATAGACATCCAGAACGTAAATGCGCCACCCACCATGAGATATAAGTTCTAAGATCTCAAGTATAGTTACAATGGCTGTCCTGCCCTTCAAACCGAAACGCATTACTGCTTCATGGCAGAAATAGGCAGGGTGGTGGTACCCACACGCGCGGACTCACAAGATGTCCTACCACCAGTAAAACCTAAAACATAACATAACATAACATGAACATAAAGTCTCAATCAAACTATAAGGGCAATCCTACGTTGGGATTGCTGAATTGCAGAAAATAGGCAAGATAGTTGTGTCTAAATGTGTGGGCTTACAGTACTTTTTAAAGCCAAGAAACACACAAATTTATAAATTTTTATTAGAATTATATGTGAATATATGTTAAGTACTTACTACTTCAGTAAAGTGATCCTTCATATATACTCGATAAGGTCATCTTCAGCAGCTGCAGCCAATAACAGCTTTACAAATTTGAACTCAACTTGAAATTCAATATGTGAACATGTAGATTGTAAACATGTAACACAAAGTCACAATTATTTTGAACAAGAAGTTTTCTAAGGCTGTTCCCCTGCTGGCATTGCTGATATCTGTGAGCGACGGTAACCACTCACCATCATGTGGGCCGTGCGTTCGTCTGCCTACAAAGGCAATGAAAAACCGAAAAAGTCTGACATAATAGAGTAAATAACAGCATGGGAATAATAGCACATCACACTGTTGTCTATATCCAAAAATCTTCAAAAGTATTTGAAGAACACACAGAGTAGATAGACCCTTATAAACTTTTCTAAGAGACAGGAGGAGGCTAATTTGAGCTGTAACTAAAGAATTGATCTTTCGGCTTATATAGGCTTGCAGTGTATAGGCCACTCAGTTCCCTTTATTAGTTGTTGAAAATTAGCAGTTGGCTTGAAGGCTTAATGAGAGGGGCGATAGTGGTGACCGTATTGGAGTTTATGGTCTGAGCCAGTACATAATGAGATAATTCAAAGGTTGTGAATCCTTAGTAACTCCTCTTTTCACTTTTATTAAAGTTCTTGTTGCTTAAAATTACTCTAATTTAACATTGTAATATATTTTCAGAACTAATTTTACCATTTAATATTGGGATTATTATTTTCATTTCTAATATATAAATGTAAATACATAATAACAAAACTACTTTTACAAATTAGTTTGAGATCTAGCTAGCCTTAATTATGTCTATAATTATGAAAATACTGAATTTGTGTCGTTATGTTTAATAAGTTTGAATTGTTATTAAAATACATCTCTAATTTTAAGGTACTAGTAATGGTTCCATTCAAAAATGCAGCTTACAGAGTAGTGAAAACCTTAATGGAAATTTTGGTGCCAAAAGAGGCTGGTCAGGTGCTCAATAAAAAAAGATTTGAAGACGAGTTTACAGGAGGTGAACTTATCATGCCACGTAAAAATCCAAAGCCTGAGGACTATGAACTCATGTTCACTGGCAACACAGATGATACATTCAGGATAGGCATGACGGTCACCAAGAAAAGTCTTAAGGTAAACTTTAATTTATCTGTGCAAAGTTAATTTTGAGTAAGAAATCTGAACAATAATAAAGGTAATACAAAACATAGCATTCACACATTTCACATAAAATTGTCAACACAGTATATTTACCAAAGACATTTCATTTAAAAAAATATACTGCATTTTTTCCTTAAATATGCATCAGTATATGTTGTCCCTAAATTTGTAAGTATGAAAAAGTGAAAGCGAATAATTAATTGGTACACAACAAATTTGTATATTTATAATTGTTTATTAAAATATTTAAATTTCAGTTTGTTTCCCCATAATCTTGTTTCACAAATGAAGTTAGTAATGTGGACGGGACTGGATGTAAAATTAATGATCAGATTGTAAATTAATTTAAATTATCAGTTATATACAGATTTTTACTCATCAGACATCATAGTCGCATCACCACTTGGTCTACGAATGTTGGTCGGAGCTGAAGGGGAGGAAGACAGAGATTATGATTTTTTGGCTTCCATAGAAATTTTGATTATGGATCAAGCGGATGTGTTCTTAATGCAGAATTGGGATCATTTGCTACATGTTCTTGACCATTTTCATCTTCAACCAAAGAAAACGCATGATACTGACTTCTCTAGAGTCAGATCGTGGGCAGTCAACGGATGGGCTAAATATTACAGGTAAGGTCATTTCTAAAGATTCATCAATGTTTGAATGTTTATTCAATGTTGTGTAATTTAATATATTCTTTTTATGGTTTTAAAGTCAAACCTGCTAGTCTGTAAACTAACAGCCCCCCTTATACTGAGTGTACATCGATGCTCATGGATATCAGTATTGCCAGGATCACATCAGAGCTGCTTCACGCCGCATATGAATGCAAATATTAGAACTCTTTATCCAAAGGATTTCACAGATTGAGAGTTCAGAGTTCTTATGATTTTAAGATATCTATCGTAATATAATTATATACATTTTCAGTTATTTTTACGTGATTACAACCATACAAAAATACAAGCTTACTTTAATAATATTAGAATATGTTATTTTGACGAACGTTTGTTTCAGTAGTAAATGTGCATATTATGATCAAAAGAAGAAAAAAAATGTTTTCCTTAAAAACAATACATGTGGCAACACTGTGTATATATAGGTGTACTAGTTATTTATGAACTTGTATCTTCAATAGGTATTTAAATTCCAAAAAAATTTCAGACAAACATTAGTATTCGCTTCCGTGCTCCTGCCGGAAATCAAATCTGTACTGAATAAGAAATGCCATAACTACGCCGGGAAAGTGCTTGTGGAGAATCCTGTAGAAGTGGGGAGTATTCAACAAGTATTGTTACAGATACCTCAGATATTTCACAGGTACATTTACTAATTATTGAAATAGGTTATTTATAGGTACTTTGGCGGTGGCCCAAATAAAATTTCTAAAACAACAGCTATTTAATAAGCCGGTCACCGTCCTCGTCGAACCTGTCGCCTGCGACGAAGGGCTTGCCGAGCGAATTAACTCATAGACACGGCCTTCTGAGTTTCTCGCCGGATCTTCTCAGTGGGCCGCGTTTCCGATCCGGTGGTAGATTCTGCGAAGCACTGCTCTTGATAGGGCCAGTGTTACCATCACTCCAGTTTGAGCCCCGTGAGCTCACCTACTAGTTAAGGTTAAGCTGAAATAGCCTCTCAAGACTATCAGAATAGGTAGGAAAAAAAAGCGATTATAGATTTCAATCAGTATAAAATTTAAAATGTTTTTTCTAATTCTCTTCTAGAATTTACGCGTATCCAATCTAGGTCTATAATATCTTACTATCGTATTATTAGTTTTTAAAAAGAAATCTCTCTTATTTTTCAACATACTTAGCCCTCTCAATTGCCTTTGCTTTGTTTGTAAAATCGGAAATATACAAAAAGTATATTATGTACTTTAAAAAAAAACAACAACAATATAAATTATGTTTATTTTAATCTAAACACAGCATGTATATTAACAGTTAATGAATTAATGATTTAAGTCATACATACGGCCACCAGAATATAGCCGTATTCTCACTAAATAGACAACTTTACTCCTCGCGTTCCCGCCAAAAAGTCCCGAGCGGTAAACAAGTTTTTATTTAAACAGATTCAATGCGTCGACAGCACTGGAATCGGCCGAGGCCAGATTCGAGTACTTCATAAAGGAGGTTCTGCCCAAGCAGCGCGACACCCTCATGAGCCACACGCTCATCTACGTGCCGAGCTACTTCGATTACGTGCGCATACGGAATTATTTTAAGAAAGAAGACATTAGTTTTGTGCAAATCTGCGAATACTCTAAGGTAGGGGACAATGTGACTGCGTTATAAATTTATTGCAATATTTGTAACTATGACATTACCGAGTTTTTAGTATTAATTTGAATGTAATATTAGAAAATCTTTGTTGATTCCAATGTCTTGGCTGTGCTTAGCTACTTTAATGAAAATTTATATTAAACCATCATATGAAGGCAATTAAGCTTTGGATTGAGCTTTCCTCCACGATGTTGAAGTGATAAAACATGTCTCTCTTCGAACTTAATAATTTTGATCGGTAGGCAGCGATGTTGCGGTGTCCCCGATATTGCTGACATTCGTAGGGACGGTGACCACTCACCATCAGGTGGACGGTATACTCGTCTATTTATAAGGGCAATAAAAAAATACGAACGAGGGGTTGACATATATTTTAATTAAATATTCTACTTGTTTAAGTATATTTATTAAAAAAAGTAATTTATGATATGTACTGATTACTTTCTAAGTAGCGTGGCAGACATCAGCTTTGTTGTGCCCCTGGCATTGCCAATGTTAATAATCGACCATGACTCTACCTTAGATCGGCCGCAAAATCCTCTGGCTAAATAAGAAAAAAGAGAGTGCTCATTTGGCTGGTCATCTCACACCTTGTATAGGCTAAACACAACATAGGCAATGAAATCAAAATTATCCTGTAGGACGCGAAGATAGCCCGAGCCAGAGATATGTTCTTCCACACCGAAGCACACTTCTTGCTGTATTCAGAGAGAGTCCACTTCTTCCGGAGATTCAGGATCAAAGGGATCCGGCATATAATATTTTATCAGCCGCCGACGTATCCGCACTTTTACTCCGAGATGTGTAACCTGATGCAGGTATGTATCGCCACGAGCAGCACGTAAATTATCATCTGAACCGCTTCGGGATCGTTAACGTTTAGTTTTAACTATTTCTTTAGATAATTTGCAGCCGGCTGTCCGAATGTTTCACGGGAATCATTGCTAACGTCTAAACATAACTTTATCATTCTGATGCAAATCGGTATTCAATCGAAAATCGGTAACGGAAAAAATATATTGGAAATATTTCTTGTTAAAAAAATATCCGGTGCTATAAAGTCACTTATGCAATTTTTGTTTGTTAACGTCTAAACATAACTTTATCATTCTGATCCAAATCGGTATTCAATCGAAAATCGGTGTCGGAAAAAAATATATATCGGAAAATTATTCTTGTAAAAAAAATGTCGCACATACGGTGCTATATAAAGTTATTTTTGCAATTTTTATTAACGCTGAACTGAGTATGAGAAAATACATTTTTTAATTATTAGTTATAGTGAGACGAGAGAGATGTTTTCTTTTACCGATAAAGTTTGTAGTTTAAATATTATCATTTTATTCCTATAGCCTAGCAGAACTATATAAGAACTATATAGTAAGATGTTGAATTTAAAAAAAAAAAAAAAAACTGAAAAAGTGCAATAATTGCGTAAGTGACGTTATCGCACTGTATGTACGATATATTTTTTTTATTCATAACATGTAAAGACCTCCTCGGCATTCAGGAAAATAAGCTGTAAAATTTACTTACTGGTCGTGCGGCTTAAAGTAAGCCGGTACGAAATAGTGTTACCGTCCAGAATATTTCTGCCACATAGGTAGCGGTAATATGTTACGGTTTGAAGCGTGAGCCAATCATTATTCTATGTATATAATTCGACTTCGATTTCATGTGTCAAGACAGTTGGCAAAATTCACGTTGTAGATGTATATGGGCTGTGGTAACCACTTAACATCAGCTGAGCCGTGACCTCGTTCATCCATATTGTGAAATAAAAAAATAGTTCTTAGATTTATTAGCTATTGGCTCAATAAGTCATCTGATGTAAAAAGACAAGACGATAAATCGATACAAAATCGTAATCAAAATATTTTTTACGATTTAATCTCGTGCTTATTGTAATTACTAACGTTCAATATTCAAACGTAAACTAATAAGAGCTAAGTCGTCCGTAACCACGAAAATACCACGATCGTAGTCGAAATGTTTGAAAACAATAAATGCGAGATTGAATTCGTAAAAGTATGTTTTAGTATGTCTGAGACTCTGGAAAACCCAAGAAATTGATATAAAAGCGATCCTTAGTTAAAAGTAAATACCTGTCTACGTTTTTTAGATCAACTATTTAAACATGTATTCTAGAAGTTTTATATTTAATTTTTTATTGCGGACTACTGTAGACGAGCTCACAGCCCACCTGGTGTTAAGTGGTTACCGGAGCCCATGGACAACGTAAATGCCGCCACCCACTTTGAGATACGAGTTCTAAGGTCTCAGTATAGTTACAACGGCTGCCTCACACTTCAAACCGAAACGCATTACTGCTTCACGGCAGAAATAGGCAGGGTGGTGGTACCTACCTGTGCGGGCTATCAAGACGCTCTGCCACCAGTTATTACGCAAATTACAATTTTGCGGGTTTGATTTTTACTACACGATGTTATTCCTTCACCGTGGAAGTCAATCGTGAACATTTGTTGAGTACGTATTTCATTAGAAAAATTGGTACCCGCCTGCGGGATTCGAACACCGGTGCATCGTTCGAAACGAATGCACCGGGCGTCTTATCCTTTAGGCCACGACGACTTTAACGACGGAAGTGGTCGCATAAAAATAATATCTGTAAAGCAATAGAAGTAATAACAATTTAAATTGTTCAGGACTAGAGTTAGGCAATCGCCTGATCCCGGTCGGCGGTGTATCGCGTTCCGAACCGGCAGGCTGGTTCTGGCCCAGCGGGGTATCCCGGAACATCAGCGGCATCGCCCGGGTGGCCTGGTAGGGCCGCCGTACCGCGGAGACCGACGTCGTTGGTCGTCGACTATCGCCTCGACGACTCGTCGGTCGGGCGTCCTCGGGGTGGCGCCGCGTGTCTGGTTGTAGTGTGGACCGCGGGAACCCCCCTACTCTGACCGGGTTTTGACCCCGGACGGAGATCGGACGTCGGGTGTAAGAGTGCAGGGGAGTCGCTTAGTGGGTGGGGCCCTAAAATTCTTTGGGCCCGCGGTCTGCTCCCAAAACCCTGCAGATCGTCGAGTCCCACATACCCCGCGCGCCCCCTAAGCGCGGGGACCTCGCAGGAGGTTCGGCCCGCGGCCCGGAAAAAAAGGCAATCGCCTGATGTCCGTATTTGCTGAATGCACATCGGATGACCCCGTGCGTCATAGCAGAAACTGCACCATTGCAAATTTAGCAATAAGTTTTGTTAATAGATATATTGTAATTGTAAATTAGTCTTGTAGTACATTTGAACCAATAAAAATTGTTTTAATTAAATAAATTCTTTTTTAATAATTATCTCGTTCGCCGTAACTTAACTCTAGTCGAGAATTGTTTTTGTTTGTACCAGGAGAGCAACCAGAACAAGTACGGGGGCAGCGAGTGTAACATGACGGTGTCGGTGCTGTACTGCCGCTGCGACCTCGTGCGGCTGGGCGCGCTGCTCGGCGCCGCGCGGGGGGCACGCGTGCTGCGCGCGGACCGACCCGTGCACATGTACGTCACGGGGGACTGACGCCGAATCATCAATAAAATACAATAAAAATACAAAAGAAAATAAAAGCTTTTTATTTATTAACCGACTTTAAAAATGGAGGGTGTTTTCAAATCGACTTTTTTCATATTATCTATGTGCCGGTGTTTTTTTTGTCACATTTTTTCATAAACATTGATTCGACCTTCATGATGTACTGTGTGTGAAAATGCTCGCACTGTGCTAATACCATCTCTCGAAATAAACGAGTGGATTCACGTGCAATTTGTATCCAATAAGACGTTGATGTTTCTAATAAGTCGTCGTCTTCTTTAAGTCGTCGTGGCCTAAAGGATAAGACGTCCGGTGCATTCGTATGTAGTGATGTACCGGTGTTCGAATCCCGCCGGCAGGTACCAATTTTTCTAATGAAATACGTACTTAACAAATATTCGCGATTGACTTCCACGGTGAAGGAAAATCGTGTAATAAAAATCAAACCCGTAAAAATATAATTTGCGTAATTACTGGTGGTAAGACCTCTTGTGAGTCCGCACGGGTAGGTTCTTCACACTTCACTCAGAAGATTCATTTTCATTTCATAAAAAAAGTTATGTACTACACTTACTATTCTTATTACTAATGGTAGGACCTCTTGTGAGTCCGCACGGGTAGGTAGGTACCACCACCCTTCCTATTTCTACCGTGAAGCAGTAATGCGTTTCGGTTTGAAGGGTGGGGCAGCTGTTGTAACTATACTGAGACCTTGGAACTCATATCTCAAGGTGGGTGGCGCATTTACGTTGTAGATGTCTATGGTCTCTCCAATAACCACTTAAAAACCAGGTGGGCTGTGAGCTCGTCCACGCACCTAAGTAATAAAAATAAAAAAAGGAGGGTGTTCTCAAATCCACTTCCCCTACCAATTTTTTGCCTCTGGGTTATCGTGGGTTATAGTGTGTTGCTGACGCGAAGTAGCGTTCCGATGCAGTTTTAATATATCTAAGAATGAGTTCGAGAATTCTTATTCTAAGGGCTGACGGACTCTATTTCTCTTACGTGTTTTAATAAGAAGTGCGTCAAGGCATGGTTGAATCGTACCGTACCAAGATGTCCCTATTTTACCATCGCACCACACGATAGCGAAACGGGTGATATCGTCCTGCTTTCGGAAATATTTTGCAGTTTGTACAGTACGTTTTCAAAGGTTGTCTCTCCTTTGTTCTATCAAGCGCTCCAGTGAGATGGTAATGGATAGATGAGATGTTCATGGGGTGACTAGCAAAGGCATTGATGCCAGGACACCATGTCAAAGGAGGCTTAAAGAGATAACATGGATACTAATAATTATTTGGAACTGGTTTTATTTTTGCCTATTAATAACGGGATATAAAAGGTAAATTTATTTTTATTTCAAAACTGTAGAATGAAAAAGTAATTCAAGCTTAGGAAAACATGTTGAGTATCTATAGCTAGCTAGGTCTTAAGATTGATAAGACAAATTACATTTTTTTTACGTTAATAGTTGTCGAGATGAGATACAACTTCGAAAGCTATAAACTAAATAAAAAATTGTGTGATAAAGATATTACAGTAAAATTTCTTTATTATCGTATATGTTTCGTAAATATGCCGCGAAGACAGAAACCGTGAATATGGAATAGTAATTTACGTATTATTATAATATGGGATTATAGGAGATACGTTCCTAGGTGACAAAATAAAAACATACTTTAGGCGGGGTTGTAATAGGGTCTATTTTCTTTTTTTATTAATACATTTGACGACGTGCTTACAAAGCATACTCGGTTGGATAACTAAATATTCGAATCCTTTACATAATGTGTATGTACCGATGTACCTATTAAATCCGCGAATTAATATTTAGTCGCGAATATCATGGTATTAGGGTCGTATTTTTTTAAATCCACGATGAAGGAAGCACTAACAAGGCGCTATTACTGTAAATATTTATTTTGTTTTTTATTTATTATTTGCGACACTAAGCATTTCCGTGTTTTCTGCCACAGTAAATTTTATACAAAAATGTTTTAAACTGTAATCCCATTTTCGTTGAGTTGACATCATTAATGTTCGACTGATCTACGGAGTCCTCGAGTGTGAGTATCTAATCAACGCGGTCGCTTGTCGAGATAGTGACACTGACTAAACTCTAAGGATTTCGCTTTTATTATACTGGGTTACCGAACCCTTTTTATGTATCGATGGGGAATCACGCGTTACGAAACCTCCAGAATTATAAAATTTTAAAATTTTGTTATTATTACTTCGTTAATTATTAAGTAAAATTTCATGACCTATGCAAGTGTAGTGTTCGCTCACGTGACCCACACTAATTTGAAACCCCTTCAAATCAACCAATCCCGTTTTTGTAGGACAGCCGTCGAAGCAACGTGGTTCGTGAGGAACGTGTACCTTCACGACTCCATCAGTAAGTATTTGGAATCGTCATCAGTGCGCCATTTCGAACAAGTGGCACGACACGAAAACTCTTGTCGTGGCCGCCGGTAACTACATACCCGATCCTGCGGACCGGGACCTTTACCATTAAACAGTCGATATCACCCTTATTTCGAATTTCATTCATTTCGAATGAATGAATGCTTCTAGGCAACGGCGGTTCCAGGAGGGGGGGGGGTCATGGGGGTCAGGACCCCCCGCCCTGAGCTAGTTCCAGGACTTGAACTAACTTGGACTAATTGAAGAACATCATGATTTATTTATTATCTATTGTTATCAAAATTAAATTATAAGTTCTTAACTTGCCCACGACTATGTGACCCCCTCCTGGCGCCAAAGCTGGATCCGCCCTTGCTTCTAGGTACCTCAAGCACTGGTCACCGATTCCGTCGAACCCGTCGCTAGCGACGAAGGGCTCGGCGAGTAAATTAACCCACAGACACAGCTCACTGAGTTTCTCGCCGGATCTTCTCACTGGGTCGCGTTTCCGATCCGGTGGTAGATTCTGCGATGCACTGCTCTTGCTAGGGCTAGTGTTAGCAACGTTCTCAGGTTAGAGCCCCGTGAGCTCACCTACTTGCTCTCTACGCTGTGGCATAACTTTGCAAGGTTACCAGCATAGGTAGAAGAAAAATATCACAATTGGTTTTGGTTTTATTGTTAGATAAGCTTATGATCCATCTGATAATACTTACTTAGGTATTATCTCCACCGTTGTTGACGGATTCCAGTTATGCTAACGACACTACCTTACTGTTGGTCAATGTAAGGCATATCTATGTACCGGTACTTTTTTGTCACATTTTTTCATAAACATTGATTTGACCTTCATGATGTACTGTACTGTGAAAATGCTCGCACTGTGCTAATACGATCTCTCGAAATAAACGAGTGGATTCACGTGCAATTTGTATCCAGTAAGACGTTTCTGTTTCTAATAAAAGACAGGAAATAACAAAACAAGTACATATATTTCACATTATACAACAACATACAAAATTAAATTCTAAAGCGGACGAATAAGTAATATATTTCGTTAAATAACTGTATATATATGTACATACGTATAATTATTAGAATATAAGCTTGACAGAGAACACAGCGTTTTTACATATATGTACGTACAGATAATTATTATTTTCTTGTTCGGGCTTATTCTCATCTCACGGGACCTACAAAAAGTATAAATGTACTATTACATAATACTTAAAGTGTGAGCCGTTTTAACATAGGTAATGTGAATTTAGCTCACGAAATTTTTAGTAGTAAGTTTTTATTTGTATGCCTGATAATTGCGACATGTAAATTTGAGATCATTTTTTTTTGTTTTTGGTACCCAGTTTCAATTACACTGTGAATATCTCACTCAGACAACTCCTAAATGCAATTTGTGCTATTTAAAACAAGGGTTAAAATTTTGTATAGTTAGCCGGCTTCATAATGAAGGGATCCATATGGGATCCATAGTTTATTTTTGGAACTTGATAGTTTCTATGTACTATCGACATTAGACAGCCCGGTGAGAATTGTAAACTATTTATTATATATTGTGAAAATTATGCTCCATGAATCCTTACTCTTAATACGCCTTATTCGCATATTCTAAAAACTTTGTAATAATTTGATTTTTTTGCACCTATATAATATTAATCGACTTCAAAAGACTCCAACATAAATATGGAATATTCTACTTTTCCTAAAAATAGAACTAGGGTAGGATAGGGTAGGGTAGGTAGATACATAAAAGTAGAACGGTAGAGAGTTCATCGACAATAAATTGGAATCTCAGTGAATAAATTACTCAAAATGATACTTATTAATTACACCGTGACATTGAATAATATAATAGGAAAGTATTTTTAATTCATTTTCTTTCACGTTAAAGTTAAATGTTCCCAATGTAACTATCCCAATCTAGAATTTTCTCCCGTGCTATGTGCTTTGAAAACACATACAAGACCATACAGACTCCGGTAATCATAATACCTAAATATATTTAACGAAGTTATTAGATTCGGATAACACTTCCGGTACATGTTACATGATATGACATCTAGTGGAAGTTTAATCCGAATTCCTAGATTAAGAAGGCGACCTACTGTTATTACCTGTATTGGGTTCACATGTACACGAAGACTGACCATTCGTTAGACTGATTTATTGAAAGCGTCAGAAAACAATCCATACATTATTCAATATATTTGTACATTTTTAGAATTATCAAAAAATATTGAAGTTTCTATTTCTTCTGCCATAACACTGGAATTTTAAATTCATTCTAAATTCCAGTGCTACCCTTGGCACTTGGGACAAATTACAAAACTTATAATAATATAAATGCTACAAAAATGTCTTCTCGTTGATTTGTTGTATGTGATCCCTATTTGGTCGTCATGTGATGCTCTCGGTATAATTGAAAGAGCCTGTGTCATTTGTAGTGCCGTTGATTGGGTAAACAGATTCTGTAAGATCTTCTATATCGTTCATAGTTTGGTTAGTTTGGTTAGCTGGCGTTGTCGAAACACTCTCGTTCGCGGGAATCGTAAAGCTATTTGATGTTAATGGTGTGTGTTCATTCACTGGGGTATCGCCTCCTCCTGCAATCACAGGAAAATTGTTGTTATTCATCAAAATAAAATTCTCACAGTAAATTGTTAGTCTGTCAAGTCGTCTAAATCATTAACTTTGGTCGAGACTTTTACGACGTGTTTGATGTAGCACAGGAATAATTATTTATGTTTGTATATGCAAACGGTGAAAAATATCTTCATTTTCTAAATATTTAAAAGAATTTCAGTGAACTGCAAAGCGAGTACGTATCTACCAATTTGATTCTATTAATACTCGATTATGTTTACGTTAGGTGGTATTGGATTGAAAATAGATAAAGCGATTGATGGATAGAATCTAAAAACTAAAATATTCACGAAATTATTTTAAATCGTCTCTAGATTTAATGTAAACATCGTTGAGCTAGAATCGTAGAAGTCAATATATTTTTAGAATGGATAATAATTATAGTGAATTAGGAATTCAGTAAGTAAGTAGGTAAATCACTATAATAACTAAATCACTATAATTGCAACGAATTACTATATGTGTAACTATTTCGATAAGTAGGTATGTTCTTTAAAAGTTTACAAAAGTATTGTAAAGGTTTTATTAGTGCAAGTTAAATATAGTGATAAGCATATATGAACAGCGCTGTTCGCGTGAGTTGATATAAAAGCTAATCAAACTCTATAGTGAATTCTATTTAAAAAAAGGTGTCACAAAAAGTACCGGTGCCTTTCATATAAAGGCCTGAATTTCTTTTGAGGTCACCGCACTGACGCAGCGGAAACTGAAAATATGAACTTGTGATAAAGGTTACTTTTCGATATTGTAAAATTGGAGAAGAGTTTTATTTGCTTTATGTTCAATGGTTGTAAGACGATCTCAGGAAGCACTTGGTCCTATCTGGTTAACAGAGCCATACTTAGAAAAAAAAAGTGAAGGCCGCTGCAGACCTTGACTGCAAACAGAAGAGAGCCTGTTGATAATCCCGTTCTCGCAGATCGTTTGAAACGTATGGATCTATGGAGGGACTTGAAGCAATAAAATCAAATAAAAGAAGATAAGGTGGAAAAGTTTCAATTGTATTTTGGTGTTAAGTGGTTACCGGAGCCCATAGACATCTACAACGTAAATGCCGCCACCCGTCTTGAGATATGAGTTCTAAGGTCTCAGTATAGTTACAACAGCTGCCCTATCCTTCAAACCGAAACGCATTACTGCTTCACGGTAGAAATAGGAAGGGTGGTGGTACCTACCTACCCGTGCGGACTCACAAGAGGTCCTACCACTAGTAATAAGAATAGTAAGTGTAGTACATAACTTTTTTTATGAAATGAAAATGAATCTTCTGAGTGAAGTGTGAAGATGTAAGTGATTATGTTCGAACTTCGAACACTGGACTAACACTAGTCAAGGTAAATCAATCTAGAGGAATACTAACGTTGTTCTGCATATTTAATTCAGTTTGAACAAGTTCAGATTTCGTGAACCAGAAAACTAAAGCAGCCCATGGACGCCTATAGCCATGTGCGGAGTCCAAAAATTTCGTATCTGTATTTCGAGCAGCGCAAAGAACATTGCGTTTTTTTTAAATGATGGAAATTTTATTTTGCCTTGTCTAGAAGCACTCGATTCTTCACAATCACTGCGTTTCTTCGTTCTCGGGAACAGTTATAATATACATACACTACAATTACAAAGCTATAATCGTATAATGTTCGGAATGGCACGTCAGGTAGAACCATACGGCGCACCAGCGTGCTATTTCGAGCAACCGGTCCAAATTGTTTGTGATTTATATGTTATAAACATGATCAGTGAGCACGCGAGAGCTGGTTATTGTGATTAACTATACAAAATAACTAGAGGTACCTATTTAGCAAGTTGTTAATCCCTGTTTTAACTAAGTATGAATACAATGACATCGCTGCGACGTACACTTGTTAAAAACAAAGTTGTCTGAAGTCAAAATGGTAATAAACTAAAGTGATATGGACGAAATTATTTTCTACATCTTTCATTTCTTAAGATATAAAAAAAAATCGATCATGAAAAAAGACCGTTGTATATAACATAGGTAAAGACACCCATTATACTGTGATGGCGTAAATGCAAGGGCGAATTTGATATTGAAAAACAACATTTCATTTTTTTCAACACAATGCAATAAAATATTAATGTAGGTACGTTAAACAAATTGATATTGATTGGGATACTTTTAATCAATATGAAGCTGAAAGTTTATTTCACTATTTATTTCTTAACGTTAATTTATGGTACTTCGTAAAATTAACAAATTCATTAGTTTTAGAATAAGTGGAGAATTCTATGAAAAACTGCCCCGATAAGTTAATGCGAAAACGTTAGTCATACAAATCAAATATAGCATCGTGCATTCCTGACCGTCTTATCACAGAAATGCTTATATTATTTAGATTTTGCTTCGGTAAGAAGTTCTTTAAAATGTATAGTTTTTTAATCATATCACTGGAGTTCACAACAGCTGACAACCTTCGTTGAAATTAGGTATAAATTCGGATTAAAGTCGATTCGGAGTTTATTTTTGGTTATCGTTTTAGTATCGTGCTTTTAAACAATAGCTCTGTAGTTTGCTAAACTCTATGAGATTTGGATGCATTTAGAGTTATTTTTAGAAATAAAATTTACAAGTATTGTAATCGTTTACGGTTTTTAATTATAAGGAAAATGAAAAAAGAGGTTTTTAATAGAGCACTAAGAAAGAAGGGTTGTTATTTAGTGAAAATAAATAAATACATCAGCATTGAAATTAGTGTTTGGCGTGTAACCTACCGGTGTAGGGCATTAAGCATGTGGGCAATGGTGTAGTGCTGGTTTGCTTCTCTACATTAAGTAACACCTTTCGTTGCGCGTATTGCGCGTCCTTAGGCTCCCAGAAGAAGACGTAGTAGAGAGAGAGCATTATCGCAGCGAGTGACACGCAGAACACATAAATGATGACAGTTAGCACGCGGACACTTTTCTTGTCGCGTTTCCGCTCGTAGAGTGAGTCGAACACGAGCTCGTGCCCGGAGGTCGTGCCGAGTCGCATCGAGCCCGCGCACGACCGCATGCTACCGGACGTGAACGACTTGCTCGACATCTTCCTCGACGATCTTCACCGAAATGCACTGCCGCAACGTCTCCGCAGCGAATCCGGTTAACTAGGGCACGCTTATCGATAAGTATGCCCCAGTTCAGAGCCGGGTCACGCCGACCGTGTCTGCTGTTTGACACCTCTTGGTGCGGACTGTTGTTTCATTATTATGGCGCTCGCTTCGAACTTCATTTGTTTATCCTTTAATTTCACGTTTAGTATACGTAAATCTATTCCAGTTCTTCTGACGTAGCCGTACGATCGCGATTCGTCTCTCACGCTTCCGTCCCTGAATTTTCATTGTTTCAGTTAACGAGTGATTATGTTTTCATTAATGCTTCTTTGCAGCACTAACAAAAAAAATGTGTTTTTCCACTCATACATCACAGTCTCATAACGTTAACATCAACTTTATCGAGTTTAGAGTTTATCAACTTTTGTGTAAATCGTAGGTAAATTGAACGAACCCTCACATTGATTATTGTGTGTGCTTGAGAGAGGTCGAGGTATAACAATAAGTAAACAAAGTTAATTTAGTTAAGGGTGGCACGTTATTGTGACGGTGCGCGACGGAATTGACGCGAGGGCGTCGCGCCCGTGAGGGCTGGCGGCCGCGACGGCGCGTGGCGTTGCCATGATTCGGACGGTCGATACGCGCGCCTCTACAAATCAATAACAAATTTTCAACGGTCAATTGTTTTTATTGTACATAAATACTAAATTGTAACTATAAAAATAATCTCCTAGGAAGTATAGAAGTCCGATGTGACCTTTCTAGTCTACTAAAAATTTTAATAATGCTTTCGGGGACCGCTTAATTTAAATATGAACGCTTGCAATAAGCCTCATGCCATGCATCGTTGTTGAATAAAATAAACTTTTTTAATTTTCTAAGCTAAAAAATAATTTAGTTGTTTTGTTGGTTTGGTTGGTAATAAACATTAAAAACGTGAAAGTGCAGTTAACGAGGAAAAAAATCATCTTTTTCTTGTCTTTATCCCACTATATTCCACTATCCCATTCGAGTCTATCACACATCATTTCGGCACTCACACCCTTCTCTGGCATAATCTCTTTCATACGGTCCATCCAAGTCTTTTTAGGAAGCCTCCTTTAAAGCGACAAATAAATATATAATTATTTCTACATATTTATTTTTTAACCGGGTGTGTACTGAAAATTTCCTTAGCTTGCAATTTGCAATTTGCAGCGTTTCGTGTAAATCCCGTACTAACATTGTCTGGTGTACCTATTTTGGTTTGGATTCGTGAAACAGCTCACGATTTAATAAGTTGAAGCCTCGGTTGTAGTTATAGCCTACAATAAACGATTGCTTCGGAGCAGAAAGCAGAAGAGATAGGTTTCCGTGTGGATTCACAGTACGCCTTACCACTAATATTAAACATCTTTTGACATATTGAGCGTTTTATCATTTGTCATATTAAACGAATTATTCTCACATGAAGAAAGATTTAAGCACGTGTAAGATACGCATTTCCTTCCTGCGGGCTTTGAACTCCGATATTATTGTATCTCATATCATGCTCCTTTCTTCAGGTACGACCTCTATTATTATTTTTTAGATGAATGATTTCAAGAATTCTGAATAATATATTCTAAAATCTATTAATTCAGTTTGATATATTGAAATGCGGTGTCATATTTTATTTTATAATTGTAGACTGTGATGCTTCAAAACAAACTTGAAACTAAACTTAGTACTTTTTTTTCCTACCTAAGCTGATAGTTTAGCTTGAGAGGCTATTTCAGCGTAACCTTAACTAGTAGGTGAGCTCACGGGGCTCAAACCTGACGACGTTGCTAACACGAACCCTAGCAAGAGCCGTGTTTAGCAGAATCTACCACTGGATCGGAAACGCGACCCACTGAGAAGATCCGGCGAGAAACTCAGTGGGCTGTGTCTGTGGGTTAATTTACTCGTCGGGCCCTTCGGGTTTGACGAGAACGATGACCGGTGTTTGAGGTACCTAAAAGCACCGTTAGTGGATCGGGAGGATCCGAAATGACGTATTTTGGGCGACGTCGACTGCTTTCCATTCTGTCCGCAGGATCGGGAATGATAGGACATAATATGGCTGCAATTAAGTTAAAAATACTAGTGGCTATCTCTAGTTGTGTAAACCGCATTCTTCAATAAATTATTTATAGACATTAATACGTCTTATTGTTTTAAGTAGATTGATTAAAATGTTCACCAAGCTACATATTAAAAATCATCATAGTAAAACAATACAAATATTTAATGCTCGCGGTTCTGACACAATTGAGTTAAACTAATTAGATTACATGAAACCCTATTAGGTAATCCTCATAATTATTTATGTTTTGTATTGTTAAGCCATTGAAATTTTAGTTCATCGAATTATTTTAATTTTCTTATCATGAAGACCAGTGGACTTTTGTAGAAAGGTGACGTCAAAGGTAACAGCAAACTGAATTTAAAATTCAAATAACTACAATGTTACGGACGAGGTACGGTCTTGAAATATAGAGAAGATTTATTTACATTAACAGCATTATAACGCAATAAAATCAACGAGGATGCCGCAGATTACCTTGAACCTGAATGAGTGCCATATATCCAGTTTGAAAAAAAAAACAATGTTTCAGGATTTTTTCTGTGTTAGTTTTTCGAATCATCACAGATAGATACGCAAAGGGATTTTGTCGTTTTGTTTTATTTTTTACAGTTTGTTTACACATTCGTCATTTGTGTTACTTTAAAAACGCTTAGAAAATATCTTAAACTGTAAATTTGACTTATATTGCTTTCTTAAAATATGAACTCTGTGCATTTATATTATAAATTCATTAATTATGTCAACAAAATTTTTACATGCTAAAGATAGTAGTATTAGATAGTTTGTAAATAATTACCATATTTTGCCTAATAAAACTTGTTTTTGTAAATCATACTATTTACGAGTCATTTGTTTTTGTGTTGTAATATATTGTGATAAAGATTTAATTTAAATAAGAAATATGCTATCTATTATATTTAAAGACTCTATCTAATTTGAGCTAATACTTTGACTAATAATAGTGTTTGTAATTTTTATCATGGAACGTTTGGGTAAGAAATAACAATAAAATAAAAGGATGTTAATCTATATGGTTAGTATTCTAAGTTTAAATGACACGGAAACACTTAAGTAATTTTGTGTAGGTACTCACTGAGTCTTGTTTACTAGTATTCTCAGGGTATTTAAATAATCCTGTAGTGTAACGTTGCGAGCTGTACCTAGCTATTTATTATAATATAATTTTGAACCCAGCAAATATGAAACTCTAAATTAGACGATTTTTTATATAGATATGGTACTTTTTGTTTCTCCTGTGTCTTACTGTCTTGAATTGGAGTATGAATAGTGCGATTACATAACGCTACAGTTAATATGTTTGAAAGTAAACACTTTCTTATTATTGGTTTTATTGGCGAATTGACTTATTGATGTTCAACGTTTATTAAAGCCGATAGATACTGGCTGCACAAAAATCCCGCCCATCTATAGTTATGGGCCAGAGGTCTAGTTTTCATTAAAACCATGGTTGTTATCCTTTAGACCGGAACTCAAGATTACTTTGTATGCGTCCACAAATAATACGTGGTGACTTAGGCGGAGACGGGAGTGAAATGGGCGCCGCTCTTTTAACGTACAGTGTTGTGATATTTATCCTGAGATGGGAGGTGTTTAAGTCCAAGAAATCGTTGGCATGAAATGAATAAAAACAGAAAAACTTTTATAATCAGTAAAATCCATGATATAGGTTTAGATTCTTCTTCTTTTTCTCCACCTTATCCCTCTAAGTAGGTTCGGCACAGCTAGTGTCTCTACTCCATTCTCTTCTATCGGTCGTCGTCTCAACACTCAATCCTCTCTCTCTCTCTCTCTCATAACGTCATTCACAAACTCCATCCATGTTTTCTTCGGTCGACCTCTTTCCCCTCTACCTTGCATTACCATACATCTCCTAGTCACATGCACCTTCTCTCTACGCATCACATGTCCATACCACGCTAACCGTCCGCTCTATAATTTGTTAATTATCGGGGTTACTTTCACACTTCCTCTAGGTCTAGATTAATTAACACTAATAAATTCGTCATTATCCATCATCATTGTACAACGAAATGTCAATGAAATCAAACGACAGAACGCTACGGTTTGATACGAGTCATACGAGTATAATCAAGTATTACTAATTGGATTCTAGTTCCTTAGGTGTGTGGTTACCTTGGCAGTAACTGGGATTTAGGAACTTTAAAAACGGCACCGATTAATTCGTTCAATCTGTCGCGCTAGGCACAAGCCAATGACTGCACTAGGGACAAACTGCAGTTTCATTGTCTGCTAACCGCGCTAAGTTCGTATTGTGAACACACACTTGCCTCTTAAGTGTTTGTTCAGAAATAGTTAAGACGGTCGTATTAACTCGTATGGAATCAGAACACATTCAACGACCAGTAAAAACAGAGCGTATTTCGATAAGTAATGTTAGAAGACGTATGATTTAAAAGTATGAATGATCTAATAAAATATGTTTGAATGAAATGTAAATAAACTTCGACTATTCAACACATGTAATGTAATGAACACTACCACACATTACCACACACATTCAAGGGCATTAATTGTGATTCAATAAAATTAAAAGTAAAACAATGTAGGCCCTAAGTTAATTAAGCATAGAGCTAGTAATGAAATCGAAAATGAAGTACCTACTTTTTCAATTAACATAGACGAGCTCATTTCTGCGTTTACTGTTAGATTCGGTCAGTTGCTTTGGGACATTGGTTGTCACATCCTTTAAATTCTAAGGTTGTTGATTTCAATAAAGCGGGTTCATATAATATGTCGCGTCACGCCTTACCACCACTACTCATCATAGCAATTGACCAGAATGCTAGTGTGCCGATGGATGATGGAGAAGCTCGAAATAATTTGTGTCGCATACTTGTCTCTTCTGATTAATAATCAATAAAATGTATCATTTAAGATCCTATCGCCTGATACCTACCTATATGTATATGGAGTGTAGTCTTAAATTTAAGATTAAGAATTTAAGATTTAGATTTAGAAAGATTTAAGATTTAGAATTTATATTTCATGTATAATATTTAAATGGGTAGGTAACAAAAAATTAGTTTTTGGCACAAATTTTGAGAATATTTAGTTAGGTATATAGTTTATGAACCGGAAAGTGATATGGCTTTTTCCCGCAAAATAGTGACACGGTTATCACTATATTAAAAAGTGCAAGCAACCTTCAATTTGCCTCAATTTTTTTTAAATAATGTTTCTTTCCCGACAAAGATCATTCAGCTGATCATCTTACTTTCACATAAGTTATAATTTGAACGCAATTTTAGAAAACTTCACTTGCGGAAATTTATACAATTAAAATATGTTTTTAGATTTTTGGAACTCTAATATTTATTGTTATTTGAATAACATAAGAGAATATGTCGGTCATAATTTTTATTAATCAACAAATTGTAAAAAAAAAATTGTCAAAATTTACGCAAGTTTCGTTTTTAGCGCTCTTACTGAATATTTACCCGAGGATTGTAATCTTTCCATGATAATGCTATGGTGTGGCGGTGGTGCTCGTCGGGCGTTTAGCTTGCCCGTATCATTCAGGGGCGGCAGCTCGGGAGACTTCCAGACGCAGACGTAGTACACGGAGAGCAGTATCGCAGCCATGGACACCGATAGCAAATACGCCAGCACGGTCAGCACCCGCACCACCTTGCTCGCCGGTTTCTCTTTGTGATTATCGTGAACCGATGGGATAACGTCGTCCGTCGCGTTTTTGTCTTCTGAGTGACCGTTATTGCCGCACACTGACATTGTGCCCTGGCTACATGTTTTTCTGAACTGATGCCGGGTGAATGAATAAGACAGCCCGCGTAATCCACGTGTGGTGTCGGCGGATGGGAGTTGCGAGTGTGGCGGCGGAGCGATGACGTCCGGCGCGCGGACTGCTGCCGATCGCGTTTGCTAAACTGATCAGCCTTATACGTCACGGATTTATGATCGCGATAGACGAGCGTCCATTAAATTTAATGCTTCGCCGAAAATGTAAGTACGCCTTCAAATAACTTTTAAGTAATATTTAATTTTAGTGGACATATTCAATTAAAAAGTTGCATTTAAATAGGGTTTTTTTACGACAATCAATTGTGTATCTACGCAAGTATATCCAATTAAATAAATAAAGTGAGCAAAACTAGATGAGTTTTGCAGTTAGTTAGGTCTCTAGATTATACTTCATTTCATAAGAAATCAATTATGAAATACCCATCACTTTTATATCAATTAAGGGTAGCACGTTAATTTCATTATTAAAGCTCAAAACATTGCTAGAGAACTTTATTAATGGATTGGATTTCACTTAACTTTAAGACGAAGAAGAATTAAAGCTATTTGCGAGATTAAAGGCTGAGAAATTTTATTGTATAGCTAAGATATAGAAAGAATTTCTTTTTTCTTTCGTTATAAAAACTCAAATGGTCAAAAAGTCCAAGAATATGTTTACTTGACCCAATTATCTATTACACGAAGACTGACCACAAGACTAGTTCATGTTAGGTAAGTGGAAGCCATACAAATGTGTTAAGATCGTTAATATCGCAATTCGCAGAATAAGCGAGAGATGTATATATGGCACCTACGTGCATGAAAATATAACATTCAAAATTGTTTTTTACGATATGTTCTGATAATAATATGATCTGAAGCACGTAAAGATAAATAAATAAATATTTACTAACAATCACGTCACGTTAACTGGTCCCGTGCTAAGTTCGTAAAGAACTTGTGTTACAGGTACCAGATAACGGAAATAAATGTAAGATTTTTATTATACACATACATATATTTAATATACATCCATAACCCTGGAGAAGACATTTATATTTATCATAAAAATATCTTCCCTTGGCGGGATTCGAACCCACGACCCTCTTGTGTAGTGACCGTGTCACTTACCACTACACCAGACGGCCGTTAATCTCTACAATATGCTAAGTGTAAACGAAATCAATCTATGATAATCAATCAAGTTTAGTGTGCCTATTGGACAACTGGAATGTATATATGGGCGCAAACGCCACTGTTGGCAATAATTAACATAATAATATATAGTTTAGTTTATTATATGTTAATATTTATTTATTATTAGCAACAAAACTGTTATTCTACCATATTTAATAATTAGCAGACACTGTTTTGATGTGAAAATGTTCAGAATATGTTTAATGTTTATATTATTGTTTAAAAACACAAATAACTGTATAAATGATTAAATATGAATAAAGCATAAATATTAATAATAATTTATATTATAATTAACAGTACTAATAATTTAATTAAGTATTGTAGTTGTTATGCAATGATGTTGTTGGCGCCATCTATTATTAGGCTGGATAATAACAATGTTAGTTAATATTACTTAAAAGTAATTCATGTAAAATAAATTAAATGTGAGTCATGTAAAATCACTAAAATATGTATTTTGAATATTAAGCTATGTTTTGTGAATTGTTTCGCAGTAATTACATTTGTTTGTATAAAAGAAGTTGTAGTTGCTATAACCAACACAAAATGGCTAATTGTGTAAAAACCACTGAATAACTCAGGCGTAGCTTTTTGTTGTAAACAAGTAATGTTAAAGTTTTATAGAATTGTATTGTATTTTCATTGTAAAAGAACTTATGTGTGTAAATCCTGGCTTAACGCCGACATATACTATATCTCGTGTGTCGTGTCACTCTTGTCAGAGTGGTCGTGATCGTCATTCAGTATTGATGGTAGGACCTCTTTTGAGTCCGCGCGGGTGGGTACCACCACCCTGCCTATTTCTGCCGTGAAGCAGTAATGCGTTTCGGTTTGAAGGGTGGGGCAGCCGTTGTAACTATAATTGAGACCTTAGAATTTATATCTCAAGGTGGGTGGCGCATTTACGTTCTGGATGTCTATGGGCTCCAGTAACCACTTAACACCAGGTGGGCTGTGAGCTCGTCAACGCATCTAAGCAATAAAAAAAAAGTATCGTTGCAGTGGGCAGATGTTAAACGCTCACTCGCCTTTTCTTTTGGTTTATGGTGAGTGTGGTACATTCATGTAAATAGCCGTCAACTGCGGGCTTGACTTTGTCGGTCCATCGCATGGCCAACCTTCTACGTGGTCTGGTGCCTTCTACGCGCTTTATGGAGTCATTTCCTCGCCGGGACACATGTCCACGAAATTATACACTGATGAGGCACTGCTTAATACCGAGCTTTTGAAGAATGGAGATATTGCATATAAGGAATATATGTATATCTATCCCACCCGAATGACGTTGTGTTGTTTAAGTTTTAACAGTGTGAACTTGTAAAATTTTCAGACATCTTTAATTTTATTTGCTCAAAAACCATTAAAAACAGACAATGCGTTCCAGACGTTTTCTAGAAATCGTTTACTTAGATATATGAAATTTCCCACGCTTATAGAGAATATCGATGCAGATTGTATTTTTTTTAATTATGCCTAAAAATACATTCAATAAAAAACAACCTTACACGCACTACCATGACGTATTTGATACAACACATACATATATATACTCTTTATTTATTGTCAATTGTCAATTTTTTGTTATTATTTAAAATCTGTGGTCAAATTGAGAACAGATGAATATTGTTTGTCTTTAATGTTATTTATCTATGGTGTACGTAGTCTTAATGAAATCTGTGATTATAGTAGTATAATCTCTCAAATATATTAATTGTATAATCTATGGTATAATCTATAATATCTTTGACAATAGAACCATAATAATGTTCAAATTTATAATTTCAATTAATTATAGCCGAATTTCGACTACTGGGGGACCACTAGTATAAAATAATTACAACAAATTACACGTACAAATGCTAATTTTGAAGAAAGCTTAAGTTCCGACCTCATTCGATGATACACTTGAGAATTTATCCATTAATTTTAATTGGATGTCCGCAATATTGTGCCAACATTGTGGTGTGCGTAAGCGTAAGTACATATTATGCCCCTACGTACTGCGTAGGTACACGCCTTTCTATACGTTGGTCTGCTATCAATCATAGCTTTATTGGACTGCTTGTTGCGGAGCTTTGAAAGCTATTACTATAATAGACTAAGTACTACATCTAATTTAAGTAATGACTATGTCGTTGTACATTGTTTTCAAGTCACAGGGGAGATTAGGTAACGTAATGAATCATGATTTTGAATTAAAAAAAGCTTTTTATTTCTGAAATTGATGAAACAATTACTTATATAATAATTTAATATAGAATGATCCACATTTTTGTTATATACCAATTTCATTTATTTGCTATTAAATTAGCTTTAAGTACTTTACGTAGTATTTTTCCGGTTGCATTCTTTGGGATTTCCCTCACGAAGAATATACCTCCTCGTATTCGCGTGATTGGGGATAACTGGAAAAAAATATTCAAATCACACAACCATATCCAGGGTGCAAGAGAGTCGTTCATGATATCGATAAGGTAATAAAGTACTATTTTATACTACTACCAATATTACTAACTTGATGTGAAATAGTTTTTAAACTAATTTTAGTATAGATCGTTTTGGTAGGTTTATACCTATTTTGTACCTAGGTTGTACAAGCCCGCTCTCTACACATCACTATTTACAGCGAAAGGTACGTTTCAAAAAAATTTAGTGATGTGTAATTACTCTGTGTGTGTAATGTACTCTCTCGAACACAGTTTTTCGTGTTCTCATTTTCAGGATTCAGAAACATGCTCTGTACGAACTGGTCGCCGAAGCTGTGTAACAGGATAGTGTTCGAGTAAGTAGGCTGTACAATTTACGATAATTGTTATTTGTTTATAGTAGCCTTTTACACTGGTGGTAGGATCTCTGGTGCTTCTGCACGGGTAGGTACCACAACCCCGCCTATTTCTGCCGTGAAGCAGTAATGCGTTTCGGTTTGAAGGGTGGGGCAGCCGTTGCAACTATACTGAGACATTACAGCTCAAGGTGGGTGGCGCATTTACATTGTAGATGTCCAAGGGCTTACCACTTAACACCAGGTGGGCTGTGAGCTCGTCCACCCATCTAGGCAATGTTACTATGTTACTGACCCGTTCATTAGTGAAGTCTAGCAGTTCTCTTTCTGTGAGCGTGACGTCAGGCTTGGGCACTACGAAGGCGGTGGGCAGCTCGCCAGCCAACTCGTCGGGCGCTCCCACCACTCCGCACTCCAACACGTCGCTGTGCTGCAGCAGTACGCGCTCTATCATTGCTGGAGCTACCTAGTTTTTGTGAAACGATTCTCATTTAAAGTGTAAGCTGTGCTCTGTAATGATAATAACTTTACGCTAACGATAAGACGAAATTGCGTATTTATAAGTTCCGAACAATAATAGCATTCGGACCAACGGTCGACCCAGTAGTTTAAACCTTTCTGTGGAAGATCATTAATTTGTCGACTCATCCAAACTGCTGACCCCGCTGAGGTTTTAACAAATATGCATTTAACAACAAAAATAATATACACTTATATACACAATAACTAACTATTTTTTAAAAAGGATCAGATTTATGTACCTGATGTCCTTTGTATTTGATAAGTTCTTTCAGTCTGTCGACTATGTAGAAACAGCCGTCTGAATCATAATATCCGATATCTCCAGTTTTCAGGAAACCCTCATCGTCCTTTATATCTTCATTAGCTTGATCGTTATTCATGTAGCCTTTCATCACCAGGGGTCCTTTCACGCAGACTTCACCTCGTTCATACGATCCTAATCTTTGTCGAGTATTAATGTCAACGACCTGCAATTTTAGAGATTCGTTAAATAGAATTTGTATGTCCACCACCAAACTCATGGACTAGCTAGATATTAATTTTCAGATCTATCTAACTTTAATTTACTAGAAGATGACCGAGCTTTACTCGGTTTTTTTTTTATAACGCCATCTTGTTGTGTCTTTAAAGCGGTTAGTTGCCCTCAATTAAGAAAAATAGTATTATTATTCGCCAATAGATGTCGGGAAGAGTTGACGAATAAAACAAAATTTTCTGAAAATAAATCGTAGCTAGATCGATTTATCGCCCCCGAAATCCCCTGTATACTATATTTTATGAAAATCGTTGGAGCCGTTTCCGAGATTCAGATTATATAAGTATATATTAATATGCAAGAATTGCTCGTTTAAAGGTATATGATAAGATAAGATAAGATACTATTTTTTATTTATTTGTCATTTTATTATTTCCATTGTTTTTGGTATAAAAATACCTCCAAAAATGACGACGACTGCCTATCTTCAGCTCAGATGATTTATGATCGAGTCAGAAACTTTGTATGGATCGAGATTTACGACCCGATACCTACTGAGTCACATTGAATAAGCCATATTTGATAATGGAATATGATGTCGTTAAAAGAGTCTGCTCAAAAATTGTATTGTTACACCTGAGCCTTTCTCTGAGTTCTCTGAGTTCCGATACATTTTTCACAAATGTGATTTATTCACTCTTTGATAGCCAACATCCCACCAAACTAACTCTGAAGCCGGATAATGCCCACGCTGTATCCTAATATATAAGTTTATGTAGAGCTTTGGGCATAAAATAAGTCATTCGGATTTATTAAATTGCTACTCTGTACTAAACAAATTTTGTCAGTTTTGTCAGTGGGGCAACTGATGTACTTTAAAACTGATACTTAGAGTTCATGTTTCAACTTGGGTTTTAATCATTTACGTTATTAATGTTTATGGAGTCCGGTGGTAACTTAACACCAGGTGACCTTGAAGTCGTCCAACTATCTAAACAAAAAAAAAATTGAATGGTAGGAGATAGAGTGATGGGCAAATACCAGAAAAATGAAAGGGAAAAAACAATACTTATTACTTATTTATGTGTCCCTGCGTACCATTAATTCAAATTAATCATTCTGTATCAAAATAGGTTCATAAATATTAATTTTAATTTTTATTGAATGTTTACTTTACCAATGTACCTGCCGTTGTCTATTTAATGTATCTAGATTCAAATAAGAAGTTTTATCTTCTGCTCATTATAAATTTAAAACGCAAGTTACAATTATATTAAATTACAAACGTATTTGAAACAAAGCTAATATTAAAATCAACAAAATGTTTTAGAATATAATAAGTCTGATAGGCTGTTTTATCATTAAAAATGTTAAAATAATACCAAAATTTCCAACATGTGTTTGGGTATAATTAATAATATGCAATTTATAATAATTATAAGTGTTCATCTAATAACCGAATTTCGATCAAATCGCCTCGAGATTTAGATTCCTACTTTTATTAAAAAAAATACTAAATCCCTTGTATAGTTCCGAAACAAAAAAAAAAAAAAAATCAGTGGGCAAAATGTGGAGATAGTGACACTTTTTTAAAAATCGCAGATGACAGACGAGCTAACGACCTACCAGGTTCTAGTGGTTTCCGGTGCCTGTAGATATCACAACGTCAATTCCGCTACCTGTCTCTCAAATGACAAATGTATTAATATGATATGGTAGTCTGTTTGTATTGTACAGTATGTAAAGTAATGTCGTATCATTGTATGAACAAAAATACTTCCACAGTCAGTCTCTAGTACAGAAAGTAGAATGTTTGTGATAAATACACTCGTTCATACGTGCATAGTCTGTTAGTTTTATTAATTGAAGTCGTTGTGGCCTAAAGGTTAAGAGACGTCCGGTGCATTAGTGTTGAGCGATGCACCGGTGTTCGAATCTCAGGCGGGTATCAATTTTTCTAATGAAATACGTACTCAACAAATGTTCACGATTGACTTCCACGGTGAAGGAATAACATCGTGTAATAAAAATCAAACCTGCAAAATTACAATTTGCTAAAGGTCTCGAATAAGGCGCTTGGCTTAAGGTAATTTTGTCTACCTAATTGCCAGTAGTCTCAAGGGGCTATTCTGTCTTCGTACTGGGTGGTGCACTAACGGGGTTCGGCCTGGGAGACGTTTCTAGCAGCTGCACTGAATCTACCACCGTAAATTCAATTTTATTAGAATCTGTGGGTAAGAGCGCGAGGGCATTATCCACGCGCATGAGACTGAGTGAGACATGTATTAGGATATATTGACTTCTCTGTCTCTGTCTCTCTATCTTTCTCTATGAGTTTCTCGCCGGATCTTCTCAGCGGTCCGCGATTCCGATCCGGTAGTAGATTCATTCGTGAAGCAGCTGCTCTTGAGTTGTTAGGCCTCCTTATGAGGCGCTCGGGCAGCTGTTAGCAAATCCCACCCCTCCTGGTTGAGCCTTTGCTCGCCCTGGTGAAACTGGAAAGGCCTCCGGGCCACCAGTAATCCTTCAAACATAAAAAATAAAAAAAACACTGAGGACATCCGGCGAGAAACTTAGTCGGTGGTTGTTGGTTTATTTTAGGCGAAAAAGGCATCAGCATACTAAGTTTACTTGACATTGCAAAACTTCAAATGATGTTGAAATGATGACTCGGATGGGGAAATGAAAAGATTTTATGAGGACTTAAGCTAACCTTAACTTTCATGCCAGGTATGACGTGTCCGCAACTTCCATGCTTTTGTTCGCTGTCCAAAGTATCATAGCTTTTCATTATTGCAAAAGATGTTTCTGTCATTCCGTAGCCTTGGATTATCTTCTGACAGTTCGAGAAACTGTTAAAGAACAAAATGTCAATTTTAATAGACGGGGAACAGAAAATGTGTTACTCTATCGCTTTAAACTGTGAATTCAGTGAAATGAAATAGGTACCTATTAGTCCAAAGTTTCATTAATTTTGCTTAATTTTTAATACGCTTTTATTAGCTTCAGACGTATGTATAATGTGTTGGTATGTATGTAATGGAATCTTTGAACATTATTTTGACCCCCCTTTAAAACTCGGATTAACTCGAAATTTGGTATACTTATTAAGGACCGAGGACAATTCAATATTACAAAAAAAATAAATAAATAAAAAGTGAAAAAATTGAAATTCAACTAAAAAATGAAAAATAAATAATAATTTAAAAAAACTAAAAAATACGCTTTTATAGAAAATTCATCTAAAAATGAAAAATAAATAATAGTTTAAAAAACAAAAAAAATACGCTTTTATAAAAAATCCCACTAAAAAATAGAAAATAAATCTTAATAGATTTGAATTCAAAATAGTGTAAGAAAAAATGATTTTATTGTAAAAAAAGCGTGGGGTGTTTTTCATGATATTATCAAAATAACCCTTCTATTCATATCTGTTCATAAAATATTTATAACTGCTGAAAACGATGATGGATTGCTATCATTTTGAATCTATTTATTGATTGTTTACCCTAACTATTGTCATACTAACTAGATATTATTCTATTACAAAATTTTTGGATATAAAGCACTTGAAAATATTACGATAAATTTTCATTTAGAAGTTCAGTCTCAAATAAATGAGAAGTCGAAAAATAGCCGGAAAAAGAGACATGAGCTTCTTTTTAACCCGAAAAATTTGGTGTTTGATTTTTTCAGAATAAATTGCAACATAAGTAAAATGGGTACTTACGTATTAACGCCACCGCGGCAAAAATTTAATGGTTAGCAAGTGTGGACAACCTAAACCTAAATTATTGAGGAAAAGCGAATCAGAGCACCCCACTGTCCACCTGTCTTGTCTGCCCTACCCCTAGAGTGTATATAAAAACTGGAGGCGCGGAGGGAGAGCAGTCCTCGCCCGCTGTGACGGAGCACGGAAACAGTGCCAACCAATCAACAAGCCGAAGCTACGAAGCGGAGCACAAATGACCGTGCTTCGGCACGCAAGGGCGGAAGGGCTGCTCTTCCCGCAGCGCCGGAGATAAGGCAGATTCAAAATTAAGCTCAAAAATCAGCTAAAAATCAGAAAACAATAAGATAGCTTCGTGCGCAAATAAAGTGTAGGCTTATCCCACATTGCATGCACACACATATACTCTTCACAATATAAAACTTATATAATATATTTATTTCATATAATTATTAATACACACAGAATATACATTCACACATATAACATATCTATTAATATATTATTACTACATTACATATAAAACAGACATACACACACGACAATTTATCGTACCGCGTTAATCAGCTGGTCGCCCGTTCGTTTGCGCTGTGGACACGCGTTCTTGAACGGAATGTCGCGGGTAGCTGGAAAATATACTCTTGCGCAGCTGATCGCAGCTAGCCACGCCCCCAGTCGAAACTTACCTCGTACTGAACGCACGTCGCTATCGCTTATTGTATACTGTTTCTTGTTTTCGAAGCTTTTGCCTCAATTTTGATAACACGCTTTCTTTGTGTTTATCGTAGTAGTATTGTCGTAAAGTGTAAAGTGTCTTCTGTGTACTGTTTATAAACTGAATATCTATCTGTGCTCGTAACCTTCAATTCTTCATAATTATAATAATATAGACTATTTTGTATTCTGATGTGGACTAAGTGTAACTTTTAATAAACATTTGATTAGTGTGCAAGGTGTCGTATTTAATTTATTAACCGAACACCGTCGCCGCCTACTCAGGTACTTACTTACCTTTATACCACATTACGCTACGCGTCCGGACGACGCATACATACTAGACCACATCTACACTGGAGACCAACAACGATCCGAGTCTATAAAATAACAAGTTGTTGTGTGCAAACAATAAGGCTACCGTAAAATGTACTAGGCACACTGAGTAGTCGGATAATCTGAGGTTTCTTTAAACCCATTAATGTAGGAGTAAGTAAATATCACCAAAACTTACTGCCTTAAAACCCCCACAGCCGTCTCTTCACTGAGTGGAGCTGCACCACACCAAATTCTAGTCACTGAAGATAAGTCATACTTTTGGACGAGTTCAGACTTTGATAGAAAAACAGCGATTGGCGGCACTATTATCAAAACGTTTACCTATTGCGAAATAAATTAAATGTTGAAAACTGGTTTATAGTAAAGTTTTTGTAATTTGAAACAACAAACTGTAAAGTTACCTTATATTCCTGAATGGCTTTTAAATAATCTACAGGTGAATACACCATCGAAATCAATAATTTATTACATGCTAAATAGTGTATCGCACTAAATAATCCAAAAATGTGGCACATGGGTAAAATTGATAAGAACCTTGTACATGATTCCCGAGTATATCCAAAACTAAAACAACACAAATCAAATGAATCAGCACAATGAAAAAATAAACGTACAACGGTAAAGAAGCTAAAAAGCAATGGTTGTGATTTGAATGATATTAACTAATCGATTATTCAATTAATATTTTATGAACTTCTAATGTAGTAATTGTAATAAAAAATCGCATATTTTAAACACTAAAACCAACTCGATAGTTTTCAGATTTTATTGTGAAAGAAAAGTTACTGATATCGTCGCTTCGATGACAAATATAGTTATATGAATACAAGTTGCAATTTATTAAGCGCTGCGAAGCGAGAAAGTCACATCTGTAAATAACCCATTAACGATAGAAAAAAATGTTGGGTTCATAGATACTTACTCAAGAGAAGAGGAGACATACAAAGCGTTAAGATGACTGAGCATGACTCCCTTGGGCAGACCGGTAGTACCAGAAGAGTAGAAAATAAACACGGTATCAGTACCGTTCACCTCCACCGGAACATACGTGTTGGAATTAGTTGGCACCAGCAATGAGCTGTACGAATTGACATCACGCTCTACTGGTTCGCCATTAAGTTGAATCAACTTATGTATAAATGACATAGATTTAAAAACATCTATACGTTTTTTTAAGCTGTTCTCTGAAGCTACAATAAGTTTTGGCAATGAAATATTCAACGCGTGCTGTATCTCATCTACAAAAGAAACAATATAGATTTTCAGAAATTAGTTTCGAGCCTTAATGAAAAAATAGAATTTTTAAAATTAACTTTGTATAACCTGCGTTGTATTGCGGGTTGAGGACGGTCACAACCGCGCCACAACATATAGCGCCCATCACAGCGGTAACAAATTCAGGTCGGTTTTCACTACATATACCTACGACATCTCCTCGATTTAGGCCCATACTTTGTAATCCGACGGCGGCACTGACGGTTTCTTCTAGTAATTCCTTATAGCTTACTTTATGTCCAGTGTGATAGTCAATCTGTAATGTATATAAAATATGTTCGAAACCAATCCGTTAGTTTTGAATTTTTAACCCGGCAACACGGGTCGCGATTTGACGGTGCCGTCGCGATTTGACATCTGTTATTTTGTCTTGCTTCTCGAACGGGACGGTACCTGTATATTGACGGTCTACGCTAAAGTTTTGTATCATCGCTAATCCTTATCCATTCCTGCCCTATACCCTTCTCCCTAAGTGATACGGCGTGAGAAGACGAAGGCATCGGTTCCGGTGAGTGATTGCATGATATTTTGTTAAAATAGTACATACGGCGCCGCGAATCGCGGCACATGTTCGACGCGCACCTCGTGCTGGTTTCCGTAGCCCTAGGCTGCCACGAGTAGGTAGGCTGCGGTAGGCAGCGGCTTGGCTCTGCCCCTGGCATTGCTGAAGTCCATGGGCGACGGTAACCACTCACCATCAGGTGGGCCGTATGCTCGTCTGTTTACAAGGGCAATAAAAAAAAAATTAAACCGAAAAATAATTTAACTCGCCATCTCTTCAAGAAATATCTTTGCGAACTGCCGAAAGTATCTTGGAGCTGATATTTCGAATAAGGTTCAATATTGGAGTATTTTGAGAAATAAATCAAAGCTCTACCTTAAGATAATGGGAGTCATTTTGTTTCCTTAATAAAGAGAATATTTTTTTAAAGGAAATTTTAAGTGATTTTTTTTATTGCATGTGTCGTTAAACGACGATAGCCAATTTCGGCAGTAGCAGTTGAGTTGTCAGTCTTCGCGATAATAAAGGAAATTTAACAAAACAAAATAATATTTTTCTTTAAAGTTATCCCGCTAATGAATCATTAATATGTATGTCTGTTGGGATCAAATAAAAAATAACACTTACCAGTGCCACGCCGTCTTGTCTTAAACAGATTTCTCTGATTCTATCCAGAAAGTGCTGCCCAAATGACAAATGGGCTGGCACAAGAAGTGCTGGCCCTCCGCACACTACTTTCTCATCGTCTTTCATTTTTTATCAATAAAAAGTGTTAAAATTTTCAAGAAAATAAAATACGGTTGATCAATTAAATCGGTTTCAATTAAAGGTCTTTCATTAAATAATTAATTTATTAATATCGTGGAAATTATTTCAAAATACGTAGATACGTATTAAGGTATCCTTTTTGCGTTTTATCGTGTTGAAAAAATTAACAATACTTAACAATATTAATTAACTTTACTGATAGTAATGAAGAACGAAAATGTTTCAAGTGAAGTGACTAACCATTGTCAGAGTGAAAATATATATACGTATGTACACACGTTGCTGTTGCTTGTTTGTCACATTATAAATTCCACATCCGGTGGGAATTATACTTAATTTAATTAAAAGAATTAATAGTAAAAACTATAAATATTTTATATCATAAAAAATTGCAAAAAAATCTGGTGAGATCAAAAGTTGAAAAGTTTAATTGTTTAATTATGGCGAAATATAATTTTAAATAGAATACTTGAAATTTGTCAAGTGTATTTAATTCTAGGTGGTGACTTGACGATTTCAAATAACTTTAATGTAGTTTTTCTTAATGGGTGGTGGGTCCAAAAAACATGCAAGTACATAGAAAAAGAGAAAATCGAACATTCAATAGATGCAGATAATAAAAACAATTTACATCTCAGGTAGCTAAGGGAAACTAGTTTGTTTGGATTTTAACATTTTTAAGAATTTTCATACAGAATTTCGTCAAGATCACATCGATGGTGTGGACGTGAAAACTTAGCAGAGTTACAGTAATCTAAACAAATAAAATGCTATAATAATAAATTTTAATATATTAAAGTTACTTAAATATATTAAAGTATATTCTAAACATTTTTAAGGAATGATATCTTTTAAATGAAATAAAGTTTCTATTCTTCTAATTCATGTATATCCATTTTCCTGTAAAACTACGAGAACGTTAGAGATGTGTGACAGATAGAAAAAAAATAACGCTTGTTTGTATTTTATAGCATTACTTTAGTTGCAACCGTTCCTTTTTGTTATTTCTCTTCAATGTACAGAAACCCTAAATACCAATTATTTTATTATATGTATTAATTATGAAAAAAATAAACAGACTAAATTACATTTGAATAAACATTTCAGTTAAATCCAACATTGTTACAGAACAATGCATATTTAATCGGCTGCCCAAAGCCGTCCTTTTATATTTAAGCAAAACCCTATTGTATTTCGTAATTTTCCAGCAGAATAAAAACATGTTTTGTCTTTGTTTGCCTGTTTAATATTAAACATGTTATAAATGTGACTCAAAGCTTTTGGATAAATTACGATAGTTCATTTTGGGTGCATCTGGGAATTAAAATTGAACTTCTGTACTAGATTTAAAACATGTAGATCAAACTGAAGATTACGTATTTATATCTCGCGTATTGTGTGTTGTACAGAAACACACTATAAGTAGAAATAGAAACCAGTTGGACACAGACGAAAATACAGACTTGGTTACAGCAGAATCTTTTTAAATAATTTTAACGACTACAATGGAGCACCTCCTGAATCATTATCGCTACATAATATATACTAGATAATATGAGGATAATCGAGAGGTTACATGTAGGTCGCGTAATATTAGTACAGTGAATACTTGTTGGCATCATCAGAGGTTAATTTTCTTTTTATTGTTTGACAGCATGCCTCATGTTCGATTTTTAATTACTTGCGTAGACGTACATAAGTATCTTGCAGAGTGTGTACTTTACATTTACTGTCTGTGAATCACGATGTTCGACAGTGACGAGTCCTGGCAGGCGATGCTCGACTTCAGCGAGTCCAACATCTCACAGAAGGAGGCGGCGGAACGGAAGAGAGAGAGCCGTGCCGCCGCCGCCGAACTGGGGGTCGGCGAGGGAGGGCGTTCGTCCTGCTCCGGCTCCTGTGAGGATGCAGTCTCCTCCCGTTGATCACAGGGCGATCTAAGGGGGCCGGTCAGCGGTGTATCGCGTTCCGACCCGGCAGGCAGATCTATCACAGAACACCAGCGGCATCGCCGGGGCGGCCTGGTAGGGCCACTGTACCGTAGATACCAGCATCGTTGGTCGTCGACTATCGCCTCGACGACCTGTTGGTTGGGCGTCCTAGGGGTGGCTGATTGTAGTGTTGACCGCAGGAACCCCTTAACTCTGTCCGTGTTGTGACCCTGAGCGGAGATCGGATGTTGGAAGTAAGAGGGGAGTCGCTTAGTGCGGTAGGGCCCTAAAAATTTCCTTGAGCTCGCGGTTCGCAGTCGAGGACCAGTCCCATATACCCCGCGCGTCCCCTAGTCGCGGGGATCTCGTAGGAGTTTCGGCTCCTGGCCCGAAAAAACAAGGCCGTGGCTTTTTTTTTATTTCTTAGATGGGTGGACGAGCTCACAGCCCACCTGGTGTTAAGTGGTTACTGGAGCCCATGGACATCTACAACGTAAATGCTCCACCCACCTTGAGATATAAGTTCTAAAGATCTCAGTATAGTTACGACGGCTGGCCCACCCTTCAAACTGAAACGCATTACTGCTTCACGGTAGAAATAGGCAGGGCGGTGGTACATACCCGCGCGGACTCACAAGAGGTCCTACCAATCCGCTACCCATATAAACGTGGTTCCCGTCACGGATTTGGATTTCGGCCCATAATCATTTCTAGGTGAATTGTCTTAATACTTAGATTAAATTATAACAAGAGCTGAACTGTGTATGTAGAGCCCATTTAAAAAAATTACCACTACATATATCAGGTGGACCGTGAATTCATTTACCCGTCTAGTCAAAATAATAAAATACTTTCTATATTTTATTGTATTTGAGTCGTAGAATTTAAAGCCTACTTAATTCTAATAATTTTATACTGGTGGTAGGGCCTCTTGTGAGTCCGCGCGGGTAGGTACCACCACCCTGCCTGTTTCTGCCATGAAGCAGTAATGCATTTCGGTTTGAAGGGTGGGGCAGCCGTTGTAGCTATACTGAGACCTTAGAACTTATATCTCAAGGTGGGTGGCGTATTTATGTTGTAGATATGTCTATAGGCTTAACCACACGTAACCACTTAACACCAGGTGGGCTGTGAGCTCGTCCACCGAACTAAGTAATAAAAAATAAAAAAAACATTAAAATCATTGTGAACATTCTGATTAGAATACATAAGATTCGCTAAGTTAAGAAAGCGGATAACAGAGTTCAAAATATTAAGCGATCCGTCTCGTCACTTTATTAATTCACTAATTAATCATCATAATTCAATTGTGAAATACAAAATGCTAACTTTAACCAAGATTTATAAAAAACAAGGCCAACGAGCTATTTGTTTTTCCTAACATTTTTATAATATTTATTCTAAAATATATTCTAATATATTATTATATGCTATAGTAAAAATAACATTTTTCTTTTTTTGAAGGTCAATAGATGATAACAAAAACAAGTAATACAAAAGAAATATTAAAAAAGTATTATTTATATTAAAGAACCAACTAACAGGAGCATAAAAAATTAATACAGGATACGTACGTGGTGCTTTTCACTTTGGTCACTGAGAGTCATTGCATGAATTTAATAGGTATCCGATAATTACTGTAAAATACATACAGTACACACAGGTGTGTGTATTGGACACAGACTTCTCCAATTGCACGCCACTGAGCACAATCCTCGGCTTCTCTCATCCAGCTTTTGCCAGCCACCCAGCACAGATCGTCACTCCACCGAGCCTGAGGGCATCCTGCTCTACGTTTGCCAATTCGCAGTCTCCACTCAAGAACACGTTTACTCCAACGGTTATCGGTTGTCCGGCTAATATGGCCAGCCCATTGCCGCTTCAGCTTACTAATCCGCTGTGCTATATCGATAACTTTGGTTCCCTGTCGGATCATCTCGTTCCGGATTCGATACTTCAGAGAAATCCCTAGCATAGCCCTTTCCTTAGCTCGTCAAGCGACTTTAAGCTGGTGGACCAGCCCAATCGTGAGTGTCCACGTTTCGGCTCCGTATGTCATGACAGGCAGGACGCACTGATTGAAGACTTTCGTCTTTAGATTCTGCGGAATATAACTAGTCAGGTCATAAGTATTGTCACACAGTAAAAACTTTTCTTTTAGAATGCTGGCCACAAAAAAGTTAATTGAATTCTAATTTTAAATTAGAAAATTTTACCGTAGAAGAGAGCTACAACAAACAAAATGATAAGGTGTACGCACACAGTAGTGAAGAAGCGAGCAACCGTATTCCGCGTGTCCAACGAGGTCATTTTCCATCCTCGCTCATGGTATGTTTGGGAGTTTCTTATTGGGGCTTAACAGAGGTACATTTTTGTGAGAAAGGTGTAAAAACGAATGCAGTTGTGTATCAAAATACAGTCCTGACGAACCTTGTGGAACCTGTTTCTCATACCATGTTCAATAACAGGCACTGGGTATTCCAACAAGATTCGGCGCCAGCTCATAGAGCGAAGAGCACACAAGACTGGCTGGCGGCGCGTGAAATCGACTTCATCCGGCACGAAGACTGGCCCTCCTCCAGTCCAGATTTGAATCCGTTAGATTACAAGATATGGCAACACTTGGAGGAAAAGGCGTGCTCAAAGCCTCATCCCAATTTGGAGTCACTCAAGACATCCTTGATTAAGGCAGCCGCCGATATTGACATGGACCTCGTTCGTGCTGCGATAGACGACTGGCCGCCAACCAAGACTGCGTAGACCGAGCTTTATGACCTGGCGCCGAGTCTTGCTGGAAGGACCATTCTTGATAATTGAACATGGTGTTGTTAAGGGGCTTCACTACCTTCTCAAGAATGGTATCTTGATACACTTGTGCCGATGTTTTGATACCTTTTTCACAAAAGTATGGTTCAGTCACTCCTTCAAGCTAATACCCCACCAAACCATCAGTGAAGTCGGATAGTGCCCACGTTGCACTCTGTCGACTAATTGGGAAGCTTCCTTAGAGCTTTGAGTTGATACGGTCATTTTGTTTGTTAAATGTTGCTCAATTGTAAAAATTTTCTCATCCGTAATCAAAATTTTTCTATGACCTCCCTTTGCGTACCGCTTCAGTAGTTGTTTCGATTTTACCACCCTTTTCTCTTTTAAATTATCAGTTAAGAAATGACCAGTACGTCTCTTATAGGCTGCAAGTCCTAAGTCATCTTTTAAAATACGCGACATGGTATGTGCTATCTTCATCTCCCGATATAAAATCTTTTGCTTTCGGACAGGATTTCTTCGAATTGTTTCCCTTACTGCTTTGACCACCTTTTTCGTACGAACACTACGTGGACGGCCAGATCATTTTCTGTCACAAACAGAGGAGGTTTCATTGCACCTATTAATAGCCCGGTACACAAACATTTTACTAATACCAAGCGCATGGAGAATTTTAAAAATTGCATTTGGCTCCATACCTACTTTGTGTAATGCATTTACAGCGATTCGGTTCTCTTTATCACCCCACTCCATTTTAATATCGCAAAATATTGTACAATGTATTGGCGCCAAAATGAGAAAAACTCAATGAGCAATTATATAAAAATAACAGATTCCAAATTCAAATGTAATATTTTGTTTATTTTTAATTGTAGCAGTATTTATGGCCAGACTAAGTATAGATAGATCACAAAACAGTTCATCAAATACAAGCAATATTATAGTCTCTTGTGCTGTCCTACACATTTGTTTAATGACTAATGAACCTGAACTGAACCCAGAAATTGAGATTTCCATTTGCGGTCCACATACTATTTGGACATTGATAGAAAACCAGCCTTGAGGAGCGTTCAAGGCACGTCGCGACGTACCTTGACTTGACAGTTCATTTGCCCCACTCCGCTGAGGAAAGTTTTCGAAGGACGTTTGAGTGGAGTTTATTTTTACCATCAAGCATACCAAAACGCGCGTTGGAGGGTGAGTCGAGCCGAGTTAAACTCGTGTGAACGACTAAAGATACGGGGGTAAATATTACATCTAATATATGTAATGACTATGTCGTTGTACATTGTTTTCAAGTCCCAAGGAAGATCAGATAACGTAACGAATCATTATTTTTATTAAGAAAACAAGTTTTTTTTCTTTCTGTAAGTGATTAAATAATAATTTAATATAGAAAATGATCTACAGTTTTGTTACAAATTTTATTTTTTTGCTATTACACTAGCTTTAAGTACTTTTCGTAGTATTTTTCCGGTACCACTCTTTGGGATTTCACTCACGAAGTATATACCTCCTCGTATACGTGTGATCGGAGATAACTGAAAAAAAAGTAGTCTGATCACACAAACATATAAGTACAGGGTGCAAGAAAACCGTTCATGATGTCGATATGGTAATAAACTACTATTTATACTTCTAGCAATATTACTAACATAATGTGAAATAGTTTTGAAACTAAGTTAAGCATAATTGGTTTTGGTAAGCTATGTAATAATTTTGATAATAATTGGTTTAACCAATTGATAATTGGTTTAACCAATTATTATCATCTTTATTCTCTTGACTTTATTAATAAGATAATAATCTTATTAAGTTCTTGACTTAATAAGATAATAATCTTTATAATAATTTGGGTGTAATCTTTATAATACATTCTTAATTCTTAGTTTGGCTTTTTATACATTTAGATATGTGGATGAGTTTACGGCTCATCTGGTGTTAAGTGGTTACCGAAATCTGTAGATCTCCATCGACCCATAGATCTGAAATAAACGTGAATGCACACCACCTTGAAATGTGAGATCAAAATCTCAATTGTACTGTACCAGGTCAGTTCAATCCTTAAAACTAAAATAAACGACTGACTCGCGGCAGAATTAGGCAAATATGCCATCAGCCTAATTAATTCTCCCGAGTAAGTATCAATACAATACATACTTTATTTGCATTTATCTATACTAATATTATAAAGAGGAAAGATTTGATTTTGTTTGTTTGTTTCTTTGTTTGTTTGCATTGAATAGGTTCCGAAATTACTGAACTGATTTAAAAAAAAATTCACTCTTGGGAAGCTACACTATCCTCGGGTGACATAAGCTATATTATACGGGTATATTCAAAAAAATGAGGGAACCTTACTAAAACTCCAACAATGTAAACCAAGGTAAAAAATACCTAAAATATTATTTAGATCGCGTGGGCTGCGAAAATGATTGATATTAGAATAAAATAATGCAGTACGACTTTGCAGAACATATCATTATTTACAAAAGAGTCCCGTCAGCATATATCTTACTACTAGCTGACCCGGCAGACTTCGTAGTGCCTCAATCGATAAATAAAAGACCTAAACTTTTATATAGAATAAACTTAAAACAATCATCCGACGGGGGACACGTCAAAGGGAAAACAAAATTGTTATTTTTATTTAATTCCGAGAATTTTCATATTTTTATACTTTTTAAACCTTCTCTGGACTTCCACAAATAATTCAAGACCAAAATTAGCCAAATCGGTCAAGCCGTTTTCATGTTATGTCGTGACAACGGAAAACAGGTTTCATTTTTATATATCTTACTATTATAGTTATGCCACTATAAGTGTTCCAATATTTAAACTAATTTAAAAAATAAAACAACTTTAAGTATCGTTTACAGGAAAGCTCTGACTCAATAAATTCAATGGCTTTTATTTTGTACATATGACCATATCACGAAAAAAAAAAAAATTAAATTCATATTAAAAATAACAAAAAAATAGCAACAAAAAAATCTTTAAACTAAAAAGAAAAGTTCATTAAAATAATAATATTTAAACTTTCTTTATAATTTTCTTTTTTGTCATCCTCATCATCATCATTCTTTTGCCCTTCTCCCAGTCACCTATGGTCGGCGTAACATGTTTTTTCCTTTTATACTCCTCTATTTCTTCGCTCCCTTCTTACACATATCGTATTTCACGCAAGCCATCTATTTCTTCTTAGGTCTATCTCTTTCTCTAAAGCCTTCCACATTCATAGTTAAAACTCTCTTAACAACCCATTGTCGTTTAATCACCGTACCATCATCATACCATACCATCCCAAACGCTCACTTCTCAACTTCTCTGTCACAGGTGCCACCTTCAGACATCCTCTAACATATTGATTTCGTATTCTATTCAATCTTGTCACTCGACACATCCATAGCTACATTCGCATCTCTGCTACATGCAATCGCCTTTCATCCACCACTTTAGTGGTCCCGACCCATACAAGACGGCAGGCCTTATCAAGGTCTTTTATATATCTTCCCTTTTAGGGGAAGAGAAATGTGTGAATCACACGTGGTGCCCATGACCTGCCGCCATTTCATCAATTCTTTGCTTCACAGTACGATCCAGTTCGCCATTGCTTTGGATAACAGACCTTAGGTATCGGAAGTCTTGACATACTAGCAAAGGTGCTCCGTCGAGAGTAATGGGTGTAAAATTGGAGAGACCGCCAAAATCACAGAACAGATGTTCAGTTTTGAATCTGCTGACTTTTAGGCCAACACTCTCAAAACTGCATCGCCATTTCTCCAGTATGTTTTGGACCTCGGATCCGTTCTCTCCGACGAGCATTATGTCATCAACAAACAGCATACACCAAGGGGCCTCATCCAGTATTTCCTCCTCATCATCCTTTCTTTTTTTAGTAACCTCGTGCAAATAGAAGGGTTTATGTGTATGTATTATAATTTTTTATTTTTAGTTAAATATCAGAGCGAAGCCATTGCGGGCTCCTATTATATATAATTTTAGTAGCCCTTTGCACACCTATTACAGAAGCCGCGGGTAACAGCTAGTGCTATTACATTGCCTAATTTATAAATTTTGCGAGCTTGATTTTTATAATTACACGATATTAATGCTATGTCTTGGAAGTCGTTAGTGAACACATTTTTTTTTTTGCTTAGATGGGTGGACTATCTCACAGCCCACCTGGTATTAAGTGGTTACTTGAGCCCACAACGTAAATGCGCCACCCACCTTGAGATATAAGTTCTAAGGTCTCAAGTATAGTTACATGGTAAGTGTGTTTCATTAGAAAAAAAATAATAGATAATAGTCGCATCGCTCGATACGTATACACCGAGCGTATTTTCAATAAACTGGCCATCTTGTCCAAAACTTACTTAATAAAATGGTTTTCCCCGAACGCCCTTAAATATTTTTACTTCAAAATATGATATCATAATATTCAACCACAGCAGCACAACACAGCAGCTTGAGAGTGAGAGAGAATAAGTCAAACTATGTTACGGACCCGTTCATTAGTAAAGTCTAGCAGTTCTCTTTCTGTGAGCGTGACGTCAGGCTTGGGCACTACGAAGGCGGTGGGCAGCTCGCCAGCTAACTCGTCGGGCGCTCCCACCACTCCGCACTCCAACACGTCGCTGTGTTGCAGCAGCACGCGCTCTATCATTGCTGGAGCTACCTAGTTTTTGTAAAACGATCCTCATTTAAAGTATAAGGTGTGCTCTGTAATGATAATAACATTACGCTAAAGATAAGACGAGGTTGCGTATTTATAAGTTCCGAACAATAGCATTCGAACCAATGGTCGACCCAGCAGTTTCAACCGCTCAGTGGAAGATCATACATTTGACGACTCCTCCAAACTGCTGACCCCGCCGAAATTTTAACATGCAATCTCCCAATTACCTCCAAATATGTAATAAAAACAATGTATACTTATGGACAATAATTAACTATTTTTTAGTAAGGTTCAGATTTATGTACCTGATGTCCTTTGTATTTGATAAGTTCTTTCAGTCTGTCGACTATGTAGAAACAGCCGTCTGAATCATAATATCCGATATCTCCAGTTTTGAGGAAACCCTCATCGTCCCTTATATCTACATTAGCTTGATCGTTATTCATGTAGCCTTTCATCACCAGCGGTCCTTTAACGCAGACTTCACCTCGTTCATACGATCCTAATGTTTGTCGAGTATTAATGTCAACGACCTGCAATTTCGGAGATTCGTTTAAATAGAATTTGCACGTCAACCACCAAAGTCATGGGACTAGCCAGATATTAATTTTCATGTCAATCTTTAAATTTATATTATGCATTTTTTTAATTGTCATTTATTTCCGTCATTTTTCATACGAAAAGACCTTTGAAAGAGACCATAACTTAAAGTCAAGCCGGTTAAAATCGGAGCTAGACGACGCCTATCTTCAGTTCTGATAGAATCAGAAACTTTGTATGGATTGACCTTTACGACCCGATACTGAGTCACAATGAAAAAGCCATACCTATTACATGATATCGTTAAGTGGCTCAACTGATTCCTCAAGGATTTAACTTGATTGTACCTGTTGTTGATTGATTGTTTTTTTTTTGTATGATTGAAGTATTACTGGTGGCCCGGAGGCCTTTCCAGTTTCACCAGGACAGGTGGGCGAGCAAGGCAGCCAGGAGGGGTGGGATTTGCTAACAGCTACCCGAGCGCCTCCGAAGAAGACCTAACAACTTAAAAATTACTACTTCGCGAATGAATCTACTACCGGATCGGAATCGTGACCTGCTGAGAAGGTCCGGCGAGAAACTCAGCGGGCTGATGCATGGGTTGATTGATTGATTGATTGTAATTGACTCTTGATACACCTGAGTCGATGTTCTGATACCTTTTTCACAAAAAATGACTTATTCGCTCTTTGATAGCCAACATCCCACCAAAGTAACTCTGAAGCCGGATAATGCCTACGTTGTACCCTACTAACATATATAATTAAGAAGATTATGCAGAGCTTTGGGTATAAGCTCAATCATTCTGATTTATTAAATTGTTGCTCAGTACTAAACAAATTTTGTCAGTTTTGTCATTAGGGCAGCCGATGTACTTTAAGACTAAGTACATCGGCTTAAACCCATGTTTCAACATTCTAACTACTCATTTACGTTATTAATGTCTATAGACTCCGGTGTAGTTAACAAAAGGTGGGCCATGAGGTCGTCCATCCATCCATCTAGCAAAAAAAAATAATGGCAGGAGCCAGTAATGAGGAAATATCAGAATATTTTTTTTTTAATCAAATTCATATTTGTTATTTTCTTACGTGTTCATACCATTAATTCAAATAAATCATACTGAATCAAATTAAGGTCATAATTTTAATTTATTGTTTACTTTACCGACGTACCTGACGTTGACTGTGTAATGTATGTACATTTAAATAAGCTACGCAATATAAAACTCAAACTATAAATTACAAACATGTCTGACACAATAGTTTTATTATTACATTCAAACAAAATATTAGAATACAATAGTCAAACAGATTGTTTTATCATTAACACTGTTGAACTAACACCAAAATTTCTAAGCATGTGTTTGGGTATAATTAATAAGATATTATTAATTTAATTACAAGTTCTTATCGAATGATTAAATTTCGATCAAAGTCTAGATACCTATTATTAACGAGAAGGTTATATCAATAATACTAAATCACATGAAAAGTTCCGTAACAAAAAAAAACCAAAATCTGTAGGTAGACAAAATGGAGAGATTATGACACTTTTTTTAAATTTCAAATGACAGACGAGCTAACGAACTACTAGGCGAATGGTTCCCGGTGCCTGTAGATATCACAACGGCAATTCTGCCATCTGTCTTGAGACATGAGGTCGAAGACTCAAATGTATTAGGTAATATGATATGGTAGTTTATTTGTATTGTACATGATGTAAAGTAATGTTATATCATTGTATGAATAAAAACCTTTCCACAGTCATCCACTTAGGAAGTCTCTAGTACACCAAGGAGGATGTTTGTGATAAATACACTGGTTCACACGTGCACATAGTTTTATCAATTACTAATGGTCGTCCAATCGTCGAAATTCGATCATAGTTATTAATTTAAATTATACCTACGTTTGAACATTATTATGGTTCTATTGTCAAAGACTTTACTTCTCTAATCACAGATTTCACCAAGGCTGCACTATAGACAAATAATGTTAAAGACAAACAATATTAATCTATTCTCAATTTGACAACCGACTTAAAATAATAATAATAATAAACAAAAGAGTGCGTTAAACATATGATGGTATGTATAATGTTTTTTTTTATTGATAAAATGTAGCATAATTAAAAAAAAAATACTTGGCACTCCTTCTATATTCCTATATTCTCTATTAGTGTGGGAAATTTCATATTCCCCGAGTTCTGTAGCTATAATCAGCCTATTACACAATAGCGCTTTGTAACCAGATATCGTTCATAGCAGCACCATTGTTTAACTTTGGTAACGTAAACGCACCTATAAAGTACTCAACAATTCTGCTAGAAGTTTTAATTGCGACGAAACTGGATTCTTTTTGTGTCCGAAGACAATACGAGTTATCGTAGAATGAAGCACCATAGAGGTTTTTTTTTATGATTGAAGGATTTCTGGTGGCCCTGAAGGCTTTCCAGTTTCACCAGGACAGGTGGGCGAGCAAAGGCTCAGCCAGGAGGGGTGGGATTTGCTAACAGCTGCCCGAGCGCCTCCGAAGGAGACCTAACAACTCAAGAGCTTCGCGAATGAATCTACTACCGGATCGGAATCGCGACCCGCTGAGAAGATCCGGCGAGAAACTCAGCGAGCTGATGCATGGGTTAGGTTGCACGTCGAGCTCTTTGGCGAGTTGGATGAGTACGGTTACCAGAGTCCCTAAGCCTGCTCCTAGTATTAGGGCTGAAGGTGTCTAATGCAAAGGTTATTGGACCTGAAGGATCCGTAAGGACGTGGGTCCACCATAGAGGTATTGAGACTTGAATCGTATTGGCGACTCGAGTCTTCAATGATGAAAATGTTTAACTGTATTAATTAATGTTTCTGCTGACTATGAAATCCTGTGGTTTTTTACCCCTACAAGCGCATGCCTAAAAACCTTATCCTTTTTAAGAGATTATTAAGAGAATTGTAACTTAATAATTAAAGTACTGTTGCTTCATATCAAAAATTAAACAGAAACTATAATTTTTATTTAACATAACTAATTCTGTTGCTTTAGCGGTCGGTAATAAGTGCCAAAAAAACGGTAATGGGAACACACCCCATGCATTGGATCGGTAATAGGGATATGGTCCTTCCAACCAATTTTGATTTTTTGATTTTTTTAATTTATTTTTGCTAGTTGTTCCTTAATTGCATTAAAAAAAGAGTAATCTACGGAATCGTCAAAAAAAATTATAGAGCCAGTGATTGAACAACTGCTTATTTTTTACTTATCAATCTGAACCTGGCTTAAACTGGCGGTAATGGGTGCGTTTACGTTAATTAGGATTAGACAACAAATATGAATTTCCTTGTATTCCATACCCAGAAATAGAATAAGATAAACAGCCCTTTTTGTAAGATAGTCTATACGTACAACATGCTTATGAATAAAACAGTCTTAAACCATCTTCTACCTTGAACGGTAGCTCTGTAGTTTCTTTTTAAAAAGCCTTTTGCTCTATCCCGCATCATAACTCCCGGTCCGCACAATTTACACAAAAAGGGGTACAAAGTTTTTACTTCACGTATTAATATGTAGATTTCACATTTAATCATGTTATAATCTAAGTCGACAATGCGCTGAGTAAGAAGCTTAAGATAGCTAGAGGTTCCGAATAAAGCGCTTGGTTTAAGGTAATTTTGCCTACCTAATTGCCAGTAGTCCCAAGAGGCTATTCTGTCTTCGCAATGGGTGGTGTACTAATTTACAGGGCTTAGTCTGAGAGAATTTTCTAACATCTGCCCTAAAAAGGGCAGCGCTTCGCTGAATCTACCACTGGATAGCATCAGGACCCACTGAGAAGATCCGGCGAGAAACTCAGTTGGTGATAGTTGGTTTATTTAAGGCAAAAAATGTATCAGAATACTGATTTTACTTGATATCGCTAAACATCAAATTCTGAGGAAATGAATAGATTTTATGAGAAGTAATAAGGAGGATTTTATGAGGATTAAGCTAACCTTCACTTTCATGCCAGGTACGACGTGCCCGCAACTTCCATGCTTTTGTTCGCTGTCCAAGGTATCATAGCTTTTTATTATTATAAAAGATGTTTCCGTCATTCCGTATGCATGGATTATCTTCTGACAATTAGGGAAACTGTTAAAGAACAAAATATTAATTTTAATAGACAGGTAACAAAAAATTTTAACCCCATAAAATCGAATCGCTTTAAGCTGTGAATTCTGTGAAATGAAATAGGTACTAATCCAAAGTTTTATCGGTTTGGTAATTTGCAGTACGTATGCCCGCATTGATATTTTTTTTATGAAAAACTAAAAATGATGACGAATAGCTATCTTCTTTAATCTATTTATTGATTGTTTTCCCTAACTATTGTTATACTAACAAGCTATTATTTTAACTATTACAAACATTTTGGATATAAAGCACTTGAAAATATTACGATTAATTTCCATTTAGAAGTTCAGTCTCAAAGAAATGAGGAGTCAAAAAATAGCCGGAAAAACAGACATAAGCCTCATTTTAACCCGAAAAAATTGTTGTTTCATTCTTTCAGAATTAATGCAACGCAGGTCAGATGTTATACTAGGCACACTCAGCAATCGAATAATCTGAGGTTTCTTTAAACCCATTAGTGTAGGAGTAAATAAAGGTCACCAAAACTTACTTCCTTAAAACCCCCACAGTCGTCTCTTGACTGAGTGGAGCTGCACCACACCAAATTCTAGTCACTGAAGACAAGTCATACTTTTGGACGAGATCAGACTTTGATAGAAAAACAGCGATTGGCGGCACTATTATCAAAAGGTTTACCTGTTACGAAATAAATTAAATGTTGAAAACTGGTAAATATACAATATTTTTCGTTATTTGAAACAAGAATCTGTAAAGTTACCTTATATTCCTCAATGGCTTTTAAGTAATCTACAGGTGAGTACACCATCAAAATCAACAATTTATTACATCCTAAATAGTGTATCACACTAAATAATCCAAAAACGTGGCACATAGGTAAAATTGATAAGAACCTTGTACATGATTCCCGAGTATATCCAAAACTAAAATAACACAAATCAATTAAATTAGCACAATGAAAAGACAAACAGCCAACGATAAAGAAGCTAAAAATGATTATATAATGATTATTTTGATATGTCGTCGTGGCCTATAAGATAAGACGTCGGGTGCATTCGTGTTGAGTGATGCACCGGTGTTCGAATCCCAGGCGGGTACCAATTTTTCTAATGAAATACGTACTCAACAACTGTTCACGATTGACTTCCACGGTGAAGGAATAACATCATGTAATAAAAATCAAATCCGCAAAAATTATAATTTGCGAATTATTCGTGGTAGGACCTCTTGTGAGTCTGCGCGGGTAGGTACGTAGGTACCACCCCCCTGCCTATTTCTGCCGTGAAGCAGTAATGCGTTTCGGTTTGAAGGGTGGGGCAGCCGTTGTAACTTATACTGATACATTAAAACTTATATCTCAAGGTTGGTGACGCATTTACGTTGTAGATGTCCATGGGCTCCAGTAACGACTTAACACCAGGTGGGCTTTGAGATCGTCCACACATCTGAGAAAAAAAAAGAAGCTAAAAACCAGTGGGTGTGATTTAAATGAAATAAATCGATTATTCAATTAATACTTTTATGAAATGCTCGTGTAGTAATAGTAATAAAAAAATCGCATATTTTAAACACTAAAAATAACTCGATAGTTTTGGGACATTATTGTGAAAGCATAATTTACTGATATCGTCGCTTCGATGACAAACATAGCTATATGATTACAAGTTGTAATTTATTAAACGCGGGCGAAGCGAGAAAGTCTCGTCTGTAAATAACCCATTAACGATAGAAAAAAATGTTGGGTTCATAGATACTTACTCAAGAGAAGAGGAGACATACAAAGCGTTAAGATGGCTGAGCATGACTCCCTTGGGCAGACCGGTAGTGCCAGAAGAGTAGAAAATAAACACGGTATCAGTGCCGTTCACCTCCACCGGAACATACGTGTTGGAATTAGTCGGCACCAGCAACGAGCTGTACGAATTGACATCACGCTCTACTGGTTCGCCATTAAGTTGAATCAACTTATTAATAAATGGCATAGATTTAAAAACATCTATATGTTTTTTTAAGCTGTTCTCAGAAGCTACAATAAGTTTTGGCAACGAAATATTCAACGCGTGCTGTATCTCATCTACAAAAGAAACAATATAGATTTTCACAAATTAGTTTCGAGCCTTAATGAAAAGATAGAATTTTTTTTTAAAGTAAATTTGTAAAACCTGCTTTGTATTGCGGGTTGAAGGCGGTCACAACCGCGCCACAACATATAGCGCCCATCACAGCGGTAACAAATTCAGGTCGGTTTTCACTACATATACCTACGACATCTCCTCGATTTAGGCCCATACTTTGTAATCCGACGGCGGCACTGACGGTTTCTTCTAGTAATTCCTTATAGCTTACCTTATGTCCAGTGTGATAGTCAATCTGTAATGTATATAAAAAAAAGCCGAGCTAAAACGACCGCTGCTCTCGTATGGCTTGATGCGACTATACCTTGTGACAGGCACTAATAATCCATAATAATAATAGAAAGCGGATCCCTTACGTACAAGTTTATTAATTGCTTCCGTAATTTAGTAATTACATCGCGTAGTAAAAATTAAACCGAAAAATGATTCAATACGCCATCACTTCAAGAAATATCTTTGCAGAGTTCCGAAAGTATCTTGGAGTTGATATTCCGAATGAGGTTCAATAGTTAAGTATTTTAAGAGGTAAAGCAAAGTTATATCCTAAAATAATGCGATTGCTTTTGTTTCCTTAACAAAGCGAATTTTTTTTTTTAATGAAGTTTCAAATGAATTTGTAGGTATGTGTCGTTGAACGACGGTAGCCAATTCCAGCAGTAGCAGTTGAGTTGTCGGTCTTCGCGATAATAAAGGAATTTTAACAAAACAAATTAACATTTTCGTTTAAAACGATTCCGCTAATGTATTATTAATGTGTTTGTTGGGATCAAATAAAAAAATACCACTTACCAGTGCCACGCCGTCTTGTCTTAAACAGATTTCTCTGATTCTGTCCAGAAAATGCTGCCCAAATGACAAATGGGCTGGCACAAGAAGTGCTGGCCCTCCGCACACTACTCTCTCGTCGTTTTTCATTTTTTATCAGTATAAGTGTAAAAATTTGTTAAAATTTGTTGTTAAGTCCGTGTCAATTACAGGTCTGTCATTAAATTATTTCAAAATATGTAGATACGTATTAAAGTTTCCCTTTTACGTTGTAACGTGTTGAATAAATTAACAAAAATAAACTTATTATAACTTCACTGATAGTAATGAAGAACGAAAATGTTTCAAGTGACTGACTATAATCATTGTCAGAGTGAAAATATATATACATACACGTACATAAGTATACATATATGAGTGTTATAGTAAGTTCGTACAGAGTGGCCTTGCGTTGCCGTTGCTTGTTTTGTTACATTATAAATTCGACAGCCGGTGTGATTTTAATTACTTGAATAATACGAATTAATAGTAATATTTATATCCTGTATCATAAAAAAATGGAAAAAAAACTGATAAACATCATACTTCACTTTTGCGATCAAAAGTTGAGTACAATGAAAAGTTTTTCGTCATTCTGAATGAAATACATATTTGAAAAATTGTCAAGTATACTTAATGCGGGCTTATATACGTATACTTAATACATGACGATTTCAATAACTTTATTGAAGTTCTACTTGAATAATATTAGTGGCGGGTCCAAAAAAACATACAAATACATAGAAAAAGAGAAAATCAAACATTGAATACAAACCAAAATTGTTCACTAAAAAGACAAGAGAAATTGGTTTATTTGGATTTTTACATCTTTAACAATTTTGATACGGATTTTTTCAAAATCAGTTCGGAGGTTTGGATGTGAAAACAGATTTTTTTTTATCAGGAGGAAATCCCGGACTTCCGCCCTCCACTGGAGTTGGCGAGCGGGGCATGTTGGAGTCGAACTGACTATAAACCTCCTGTCGCTCAACAACCCACGTCCGAACCTCGTATGAGACAGAACTCATGGAATGGCAAAAGGGGAAAGTGAAGCGTTTAGTGCGGATCATATCTCTCCCCTCACCCTCCACCTCGGGACACGAATCCCGCAGGTGTCGGCGCCACGACCACCAGCCCTCACGGTCGGCAGGCTATCCGAAGCTCGTCTAGATGGTGCCGGATAGAATGGATTATCCCACGGAATACCCCGCTGGGTCAGAATCAGCGTGGGTTGAGGATAGCCGGCCTTCCGTCCCCCGGATGCTCTTGCGTAAAATGCGTGTGGAGCAGCTTGCACGTCGTCTTCTTAGGCCCACCTCGCCGGTCCCCAGACCGACATGTAAGGGGGACCCGAAATACTTAGAGGGCCAGGGCTTGGGCGAGATCCGCTTCGCTAGCCCCCGCTCGAAAGCGGAGGGCTTATGTGTCTCTCACGCGCCCCGCCACCTCCCACTGCGAGATGGTGCACTCGCAGAAGTGGAACATCGCCTTTCACGACTCGTCGCCGCCGACATCGATGCCACAACACTCGACAACGACAAGTCGTTTCCTATTTTTGCGACGAGGACACGGCATCACCCCTCCCATGCGGAGCATGTGACGAGCGTATGCTCCGCCGTGTCCAAGTCGCAACCACAATCGTGGCACTTTGCCGTCGGCTCGACACCGACCCGGTGCAGAAACTCACCGAAGCAACCATGCCCACTGAGCTGGAAAGTGAGGCATACTCTTTTACGATTCATCATTCGGCATCCCAGAACAGAGTTACAAAATTTTCAATAAAACAAAATTCTTGCTCTCAAATAACTTCTAAGTAATACATAAAATCTTAAGAAAAAAATTAATTTTTAAATGAAATAAAGTTTCTATTTTGCTCATTAATTCATAATTGTTTTTCATTGAAAAGTACGTGCAATGCACTTTTAATCGGCTGCCCAAGCCCAAAACAACTGTTTGAGAAAAAAACCTATTGTTTTTGAAAAATTTTCCATTACAATAAAAGCATGTTTTGTCCTAGGTCTTTTCAATATTAAACATGCTATAAATGTGCCTCAAAACTTTTGGATAAATTACGGTAAATCACTTTGGGTGCACTTGTGGATTAAAACTGAACTTCTGTATTAGATCTAAAACATGTTGATTAAGCTGTAGCTTGCGTACCGTATCTATTTAATATTGTGTGCTGTATAGAAACACACTGGGAAATAGAAACCAATTGGAGACAGATGAAAATACGGACTTGGCTACAGTAGAATCATTTTAAATAAATTTTTTAACGACTGCAACGGAGCGCCTCCTGAATCAATATCGCTACTTATTAATAATAATAATAATAATCCACAGGTTGCATAAAAGTAGGTGGCGTAATGTTACTGCATCGATCCTTGTTGCATCACACACAAATAGTTTTAATTTTCTTTTTTCTTTTTATTGTTTGACAGCATGCCCCATGTTCGATTTTTAATTACTTGCGTAGACGTACATATCTATGTTAGTGGTCCGTGCCGCAGAGTGAGTACTTTACATTTGTTGCCTGTGAATCACCTCAATCATAATTCAATAATATCTTAAGTGCTGTGCAGAAATCATATGATTTATATCAATTCGCTTTTTAATTGCTGTTGTCAGGAAAACCTGCGACCTATAATAGATCCAGCAGGTTTTCCGAATAACCAAGGCCGGATTTAAGCATAGTGCCGCTCTTGGGCACCGGAAAAAAATCCGTCCCAATACTAGAATTTAACCTAAGCTTATAGTTTATATATTTTATTTTTCAAAATTTAAAAGAACTCATTTATTGCGGAAAGTTTATCATATGTCATATATTCCAAAAATATAAATAAATATTTGTTTTTTTTTTCTAACAATCATAAATTTTGAGTAAGGGTGACTCATAGTTATATTACATAAAAAAAAAACTCTTTAATTACAGAAAACAGAAAAATCGATTATTATTTTAAATTCCCAAGGAAATAAATTGATTAAATCATTTTGATTATTCATTTTTACCAAAAGTGCCACATTTTATTCACAAATAATGGATGAATTGAATTTCATGCATTATTATTTAATTTTTTTTTATTAATTATTAGAATTAATTATTTTTATTGAGCAATTTTAATGACTAAAAAAAATTATACTTTCAAAATTTTGCCGCCCTGGGCACTTGCTCCGAGTGCCCCTAGTATAAATCCACCACTGCGAATAACCCTAAACATGACCGTTCGATCTGAATTACATGAAGCATGATTGCATGAAAGATGGAACAGCCGTTATATTATACACATATATGCACACATATGCAATTGAGACTTAGACGTCACGCTCGAAGGTGGGTGGCGACATTGTCGTTGTGATATCTGTGATCTCCGGTAACCACTTAGCACCAGGTAGACCGGATGCCGGGTCCTATACGCAACCAATCCGCTACCCATATAATCATGGATCCTGTGAGAGATTCGGCCCAAAAACATTTCTAGGTGGTCTTAACACTAAGAGCCAGATTAACTAACAAGAGTTCAACTGCATATGTAGAGCCCATTTAAAAAAATTACCACTAACTACTTATACCAGGTGGACCGTAAGTCCATTCATCCGTCTAGTCCAAATAATAAAATACCTTCTACATTTTATTGTATTTGAGCAGTAGAATTTAAAGCCTACATAATTCATTGTGGACATTCTGATTAACATAGATAAGAAAGCGGATAACAGAGTCCAAGCCCGCTGAGTTTCTCGCCGGGTCTTCTCAGTGGGTCGCGATTCCGATCCGGTGGTAGATTCTGCGATACACTGCTCTTGCTAGGGCCAGTATTAGCAACACTTTCGGTTTGAGCCCCGTGAGCTCACCTACATGTTAGGGCGAAGCTGAAATAGCCTCTCAAGGCTATCAGCATAAATAGGAAAAAAAAATACACAAGATTTTAAAAAAAAAACCAACCAAAAAACCAATAAAAAACAAGGCCAACGAGTTATTTATGTTTCCTAAAATTCTTACAATTTACACACATAATATATTCTTAATAATGTACAATATTATTTTTTCGAAGGTCAATGATTTTCCAGAACAAAGTTAATATACAAAAGAAAAACTTCAAAAAATATTATTTATATTTGTTAACGAGGCTTCTTGAATTACACGCGGCAGCAGATTGTTTGTGATGGCCGCGCGTGTTTTCTTGAATAACGGAGGCTTCTTGGTAATGGGGGCGTCGACAAAATTGTATGAAGCGGGCGCGCGTAATCGCACGGCCGGGCGGAATGGAATGGCGGTGGCGGCGTGCGCGCGTCCCGCGGCACGTAGGGGGCACCGCTTCGTTTGTTAACAATATTAAAGAACCAACTAACAAGTAACAGCAGTCTAATCGGGTCACCGTCCTCGTCGAAACTGTCGCTTGCGACGAAGAGCACGACGAGCGTATTAACCCATAGACACAGCCCACTGAGTTTCTCGCCGGATCTTCTCAGTGGGTCGCGTTTCCGATGCGGTGGTAGATTCTGCGAAGCACTGCTCTTGCTAGGGTCAGTGTTAGCAACACTCCGGTTTGAACCTCGTGAGCTCACCTACTAGTTAAGGTTACGCTGATACCTATAGCCTCTCAAGTTTATTCAGCTTAGGAAGAAAAAAATAATAATAAAAAAAAGGTGTCTAATAAATGGATACTTGGATAGGATACGTGATGCTTGTCATCTTGGTCACTAGGAGTCGTTGCATGAATCTAATAAGCATGCCATAATTATTGTAAACTTTGGCACAGTACAGTACAGTACAGTGCAATACTTTTTTTTATGTTTGAGAGATTACTGGTGGCTCGGAGGCCTTTCCAGTTTTACAGAAGGGGTGGGATTTTCTAATAGCTACCCGAGAGCCTCCGAAGGAGACCTAACAACTCAAGAGCAACTGCTTCGCGAATGAATCTACTACTGGATCGATATCGCGACCCGCTGAGATGATCCGGCGAGAAACTCAGCGAGCTGATGCATGGGTTAGGTTGCACGTCGACCTCTTTGTCGAATTCGACGAGTACGGTTACCGGGGTTCCTCAACCTGTTCCTAGTGTTAGAGCTGAAGGTATCTAATGCAAGAGTTATTGGATTTGATAGATCCGTAAGGACGTGTCTAGGGCAACGACGGCGACTTGTGCCTGCGTGATCAGGATTCGGCGAGTAGTCAGCGGCGACGATAAGACGATTATCATGACTTCATGTGCTTCCGGATTGATTCGAGGCCCAGGCCGTCGTGTAGGTTAACGTTCCTCACGAACCACGGAGCTCTGACAGTTAGCCTGCAAAAGCGGGATTGTAGGGATTGGGGGGTGTGCGGGTCGCGTGAGCAAACACCACACTCGCGTAAGTCATGACTTGGATCGAATGACTACAAAATCATTCGATCCAAGCACCAATCGCGCGCGACGTGTTCCGCGACCTTTAAATCGCACAACCTCGATTCGTGGCACATCTAGCTCCCAAGTGTTTTCTCGGAAGTGAGTACCTGTGATAATAGATCATTGTTCGTGGCACATCTACCTCCCAAGTGTTTCTCGAGAATTTTCACCTACGCCTAATTAGGGTTTCTAAAAATCTAAATATTCCCGGCCCGCCGTTACGTATACATATGTATATATTTAAAGACTAGTTTTTTCCCGCGACTTCGTCCGCGTGGAATAGTTATTTTGGCATAACGCAAAATTTTACCCGCCTCTTCATTTACGTAGAAAGTAAAAATATTTTTGAATCATAGAGAATGTTAAGGAGCTATTTATGGTACCAAAATCACGCTTTTTAACCGACTTCAAAAGAGGAAGTTATCAATTCGACCATAATTTTTTATCTATGTACTCAGTCTGGCCATAAATACTGTTACAATTAAAAATAAACAAAATATTACATTTGAATTTGGAATCTGTCATTTTTATATGATTGCTCATTGAGTTTTCTCATTTGGCGCCAATACATTGTACAATATTTTTCGATATTAAAATGGAGTGGGGTGATAAAGCGAACCGAATCGCTGTGATTGCATTACACAAAGTAGGTATGGAGCCAAATGCAATTTTTAAAACTCTCCATACGCTTGGTATTAGTAAAATGTTTCTGTACCGGGCTATTAATAGGTGCAATGAGACCTCCTCTGTTTGGGACAGAAAAAGATCTGGCCGTCCACGTAGTGTTCGTACGAAAAAGGTGGTCAAAGCAGTAAGGGAAACAATTCGAAGAAATCCTGTCCGAAAGCAAAAGATTTTATCTCGGGAGATGAAGATATGACTTAGGACTTGCAGCCTACTCGTATAAGAGACGTACTGGTCATTTCTTAACTGATAATTTAAAAGAGAATAGGGTGGTAAAATCGAAACAACTACTGAAGCGGTACGCAAAGGGAGGTCATAGAAAAATTTTGTTTACGGATGAGAAGATTTTTACAATTGAGCAACATTTTAACAAACAAAATGACCGTATTTATGCTCAAAGCTCTAAGGAAGCTTCCCAATTAGTCGACAGAGTGCAACGTGGGCACTATCCGACTTCACTGATGGTTTGGTGGGGTATTATGAAGGAGTGACTGAGCCATACTTTTGTGAAAAAGGTATCAAAACATCGGCACAAGTGTATCAAGATACCATTCTTGAGAAGGTAGTGAAGCCCCTTAACAACACCATGTTCAATAATCAATAATGGTCCTTCCAGCAAGACTCGGCGTCAGGTCAAAAAGCTCGGTCTACGCAGTCTTGGTTGGAAACGAACGTTTCGGACTTTATCAAAGCTGAAGACTAGCCGTCGTCTAGTCCCGATCTTAATCCGCTGTTATGATTTATGGTCAGTTTTAGAGAGTACGGCTTGCTCTAAACGCCATGATAATTTGGAGTCCCTAAAACAATCCGTACGATTGGCAGTGAAAAATTTTCCCATGGAAAGAGTGCGCGCTTCTATTGATAACTGGCCTCAACGTTTAAAAGACTGTATTGCAGCCAATGGAGACCACTTCGAATAAGCTTTTGATACTTTAAATTGATTTATATTTATGTATTAAACTAACACACTGTAAAAGTAATAAATGTTATTTGCAATAGATTTTTTTTTTGTCTCAGTATTTATGGCAAGACTAGGTATATGTTCACCTATTTCTCGAGAATGCTTGAACCAATTCTGATAATTCTTTTTTCTTTTTTTTGTTCGAAAGGGTATATTTCCCGAATGGTAATGTAATCATCAACATTGGATGATGGGATCTTTTTTTTTGTTATTGTTTAGATGGATGGACGAGCTCACAGCCCACCTGATGTTAAGTGGTTACTGGAGCCCATAGACATCTACAACGTAAATGCGCCGCCCATCTTGAGATATAAGTTATAAGGTCTCGGTACCCCACCCCACCTTTCGAACCGAAACGCATTACTACATACGAATGCACCGGACGTTTTATCCTTTAGGCCACGACGACTGGAGGATCCTGGAGAAATACAGAAAAATCTATAATTGTCAAAGCCTATCTTGAAGTGATTTGGGTGTTTCAATATTGTAATGACTAACGATTTGTTTGGATAGGGAATAATGTAATCTTTATAAAAACACCTTCACAAATAATGCCTTATTTTAGAACAAATTTGGTTAGCATAAAAATCGTTATAGTGAGCCAACCTTTAAATATAGACATATGCTGTCGCAGACTTTTTTTTTTAATTTGAAAGGTGAACAATTTTGTCATACATTATTTTAGCATAACTTTAACCGTTTCCGCAGCGCACGCAGCGGAACCTCTCAAAAGAGAAAAATACCCCGATTTTGAAACATTTTACAACTTTATTGGCTCCACTTGCATTGGTCTTAACGTGATGTTATATAGCTTATAGCCTTCCTCAATAAATGAGCTATCTGAAACTGAAAGAATTTTTCAAATCGAACCAGTACTTCCTGAGATTAGCACGTTCAAACAAACAAACTCTTCCGCTTTATAATATAAGATTTAACTATATACAGTTAGTTTAATCTCTTCGCGGACGAGTTTTTGTAAAATACAAAAAAATATTAATTTTAATTTATTCTTTATGGCGATTTTTTTCATTTTATAGGAAGACAATTCAATAACTAGAAGAAATAGTGAATATTTATTAGGAAAATTATGCCCACTTATAGGTAATAAAATGTGGCCATTTAGCGTAGAGACAAAAATATAAATAATTTGTGCCAATGTCACTGAAGAGGATAATGATAGTTTTTATATCCCTTTGATCAGAGAGAAGATAGTCCACAAATTATATTACAGAATAAAATTGACCACTGAAGTGACTTCAATTATAATTTGCTTTTCTTCATTTCTGCAATTCTTTGTTTGAGTACACGCCGCAGTATTTTTCCCGACGCGTTTTTTGGTATTTCTTTGACGAAAATAATACCACCGTGAAGTCTTGATGTAGATGACAACTAGAACAGATAAGAAATCTATCTTTGTAGCTTATTTGTACAGTTATTTGCATATAAACACGAAATAATTGTAAAATAAAAAATATATGTTATTCGTACGCAAATTAGTGAGCATTTGGTAACTGAGGGATTTTTTAGCCATCGTGAAAACCATTCTCAATATACCAGATAAACATATAGAGTGACGTAGCTATGTCAAAGCAAAGCTTACATTGGAAAGGGACCGTGTACTTGGGCAACCGCTTCACGACAAAGTCGCTGTCGCTTATGATTGTAGCCCAATCATTCGCTAAACAGTTTACCGTGCTGTGCGCTATTTTTCACTTACCTTTATATTGAGTTATTTAAGTTAGATTACTTAGTTAATTTACTTAGAACTTATATCTCAAGGTGGGTGGCGCATTTACGTTGTAGATGTCTATAANGAAAGGGACCGTGTACTTGGGCAACCGCTTCACGACAAAGTCGCTGTCGCTTATGATTGTAGCCCAATCATTCGCTAAACAGTTTACCGTGCTGTGCGCTATTTTTCACTTACCTTTATATTGAGTTATTTAAGTTAGATTACTTAGTTAATTTACTTAGAACTTATATCTCAAGGTGGGTGGCGCATTTACGTTGTAGATGTCTATAAGGCTCCAAAACTACTTAAAATCAGGTAGGCTGTGAGCTTGTCCACCCAGCTAAGCAATAAAAAAAATCAACCTATATTGTACCCTATCCTATATACCAGGGGTGGCCAACTGGTAGATCGCGATCGACCGGTCGATCGTGGCTATTGGTTCAGTCGATCGTAGCAAGATAAAAATATAAATACATAGAACAGACTGCGCAACGTAATCACCAATTGCTGCACGCATCATCTTCATCTTGTATCATTTGTCAACGACCATTACATTATTTATCCTATCTTGTACACAATAGTTCTCTTTTATTATATAATTTCAGGTTTATTTTAATATTTTTAATAAAAGAAAACATGCTACGTTTTTGTTTCATTATCAAGAAAGGTCATTGGCAGATCGCAGTGTTTTGTCAGTAGATCTTGGTCCTAATTAAGTTGTCCACCCCTGCTATATACAATATACGTTACATAAACGACATAACAAATATTTATTCTCTCTATGCTACTTATCCTTCATGCCAGTGTCTAAACAATCTAGCTAGTTGAAGCAGCTTAACTACGGCTGCTCCTACAAGCACATATTCCATAAAAACCCCATAATGAGATTGAACAAAAATTGCACTTTCTATTTTAATGGCCTTATAATAAAACCTATATTTCAGTGTGCTTAGTGCGAGTTTTTTAAACGTCTAACCTAACGCTCGGCACTTGATGTTCTCTTTAATAATAAGCAAAAGCGGGTACTTTCATTTTTTGTTTTAGAACCCGAAAATCCTGGCTACGTCACTGTATATAGATCGGTCCATTTGAACTAATGGTCATGATCTCAATGCAAATAATATGTCCGTCTTACAATTAGGAAATACGGGTGCATTGTGCTGCTGGCTTATTACTTTCCTGCCCGTAGTAGCGGTAGCATTATCAATTATTTTCCCAAATTGCTTAATCCCAAATATCTATAATATCATCGGTAGTATGGGGCGTTGGAGTATGGAGCCCGAACAAGAGGCTAGTACTATTCAACCTATTTCCTGTACGCAATCGTGCCTTCCTTATTTATTAAGGTATTAACCTTATTTCAAGGTGGGCAATAGCATTCATATTGTGACGTTCTCAGGCTGCCAACTTTCATAATCACACAATATGAGTGAGCAGGGAGCACGCTTACTTAGCAAAATTAATATCTATAAACTAATTAAAAATAGTGTCTTCGGTCACCGCTTCAAGACTGTTTCATTTTCACTATCAAGAATGATGATAATTTGCTTTTAGGTACCACACAAACTCACATGATATTCTTAGGTTCAAAATTATCGTTATCATTATATATATATATATATATTATATATACCCTTCAACGCCTTACAGTCTCATGTTAGCATAATACTTTTTTCTCGTACCTACGCCGAAAGTTCGGTTTTCCTCCCGCTGTCCAGGGAAGAAAGTGTAACTTTTCCTCCCTGGGTACTGACAAATGCGCATGCGCGTTAGTGTCTCCTTCTGCTCTCACGCACTTAAAATTCTCCGCCATTGTTGTGCTCGGGTAATTTGCAATATTGTGTTTAGTGTAAGAGTGAAATAAACAAAAGGCAATAAAATTTAATATTGAAGTATTAAACAAAGATGAGTTCATCAGACAGTTCTTATTCAATTAGTAGTAGTTTATTAAAAAATTAAAAAACAGTTAAATTGTTTTTTCGTATGAGTATGGGGGGCTCCGCCCCCCCTACCCCCCCGCCCCCGGACCCCGACTCGGTACTCCACGAGCTTTCGGCCTGGTAGGAGAAAAAATAGTATGTGCACCGCGGGACAAAAGTTGGACATTTCCTCCCTTGNAGTTCATCAGACAGTTCTTATTCAATTAGTAGTAGTTTATTAAAAAATTAAAAAACAGTTAAATTGTTTTTTCGTATGAGTATGGGGGGCTCCGCCCCCCCTACCCCCCCGCCCCCGGACCCCGACTCGGTACTCCACGAGCTTTCGGCCTGGTAGGAGAAAAAATAGTATGTGCACCGCGGGACAAAAGTTGGACATTTCCTCCCTTGGTGCACAATGTACTATAAAATATCCATAATATTCCACCACAGCAGCAGTAGTGAGCTGCAATGCTAAGTCAAATTATGTTACTGACCCGTTCATTAGTAAAGTCTAGCAGTTCTCTTTCTGTGAGCGTGACGTCAGGCTTGGGCACTACGAAGGCGGTGGGCAGCTCGCCAGCCAACTCGTCGGGCGCTCCCACCACTCCGCACTCTAACACGTCGCTGTGTTGCAGCAGTACGCGCTCTATCATTGCTGGGGCTACCTAACATAATAAATTAAATCAGATTAACACAATTTTACTTTACTGTGTAATTTTAGTAAGAATGTTGAGCTGTAAATGTGCGTGTACGTTGTAGTTTTATAAAAAATATATTTAGCGTTAAGGTGTTATGTAACACAAAAGAGAAAATGTGATACAACAGTCACGTACGAATTTCCATGATTGGACGGACACTAGTTACAGAAACTCAGCGGGCTTGTCTTTTTTTTTAAATATTTGATTTTTTTGTTTTAAATATTAGATAATTTTTTATAAATATTCATTTTTACAATGTGTAACGTAACAGTTATTGCAATATTGAAATGCCCGGAGCGAGCAACTCATTCGCACTTTGTGCAATCTTCTAGATAATCATTGACTTTATAGTAAGCTTTATTGCACAGATGTTCTTTAATAGTTTTCTTAAACCTATGTATATGTAGGTTCTGAACATCTTATGAGATTTTGTTGTACAGGCGCACAGACAAACACCCGAATGAATTTCGTATCTTATGTAACCTACTCATCGGCACAACAAGCTTGTGTTTGTTCCTAGTAGGTATTTCTATTATGTATGTCCGACTTTTTAGGAAACTCCTCAATATGTTTACGAATATACATCAAATTTTCAAAAATGTACTGGAATGGCATTTTTCCCTCAGGGATTCCCTTGAGTGCATGTTATAAATAAATACTCACGAGAGCGGTGACTAGTGCTTAGAGAGCTAGAGAGAGTAACTATACTGAGATCTTAGAACTTATATCTCAAGGTGGGTGGCGCATTTACGTTGTAGATGTCCATGGGCTCCAGTAACCAGTTAACACCAGGTGGGCTGTGAGCTCGTCCATCCATATAAGCAATAAAAAATAAAAAAGAGAGCGCATCCGAAAAGACATGTTTTCCGATAAGAGTTTCGAAGGCAAACTTAGAGCATTAGTGATAATGAGCTCCTTAATAATAAATAAAGGATGTTGATCCCCACTTATCATTATCTATGGCCACGTGACTTGTCAACAATTATTATCTAGGTACAAAGGCTATCATAATGATCTAACAAAGATATATCAAAGATTAACTTCAAAAAATGGTGCCAGTAATTGTTAACCATTTATGATCTTATAAAAATATTGAGATTAACTGCTAAAATATCACGTATATTGTAGATAAGACATAAATTATTGTAACTTCTACGTTGTAAGAAATGCTGTGATAGATTTACTCATAGGCTTAGGTTTTAATGTATTACTAGTGTTCGCCTAATTTTTCCGTAATCATCATTGCATTAGGTTCAGTAGATTCCTAGAGACAATTAGATTCATTTCATCTATTAAATTTTCTCTTCTGATGATTCTCTAGTCTTGTTCATCAGTGTAACGATCATGATCACCTGCATGTAAGAGTTCCGTCCTCACCATGTTGTTCCATCTCATCCTGTCTTCCGCTAACATTACGGAAACATTTAATAAACTATATAAAAAAAAATTTACTCTAAAACTAGGCAATAGCGACCTAGTTTCAAAAAAGTAAATCAGTCGGCAGGTGAAAATTGTAGGCACTGTTTTATCTGAGCCTATAATGTATTTTCCAAACAATGAGATAATTATTTACCTGCTCGATAACATTGCTTTGTAAATTATTTGTTGATATCTAATGATAATGGACTTTAGATAAAGTATTATATAAATAGTATATATGCTCACATTTTACGTGATAGAATGAATTACCGCATTAGTTTTAAGTTAAAAAAAAGATGATACCTACATTTTTATTAACATATGTGCCGTATACTATGAAACGAAAAGGTACATGATGTCGAAGTCACAATAATGCTGTTGTATAACGACTGTCCCACCCTGCAAATCGAAAAGTGGGCCACTTCTCAGCAGCAGCAAACAGTAGTAACAACCGTGAACAACTTTTTACTGGTGGTGGGACCTCTTGTGAGTCCGCGCGGGTAGGTACCACCACCCCGCCTATTTCCGCCGTGAAGCAGTAATGCGTTTCGGTTTGAAGGGTGGGGCAGCCGTTGTGACTATATTGAGATCTTAGAACTTATATCTCCAGGTGTGTGGCGCATTTACGTTGTAGATGTCTATGGGCTCCAGTAACCACTTAACATCAGATGGGCTGTGAGCTCGTCTACACCACTAAGCAATAAATAAATAAATAAACAAACAGACCGTGCAAGCTCGTATAATAATGTCCTATGAACTACGGACTCATCCGGTGTTATCGGAGTCGATAGGTACATTATGAGCGACTTCGTTTAGTTTGTGAGAGAGGATAATAATATGATTATATCATATCTATATATATAAAAATGAATTTCTGTTCTTTAGTCTCGCTAAAACTCGAGAACGGCTGAACCGATTTGGCTAATTTTAGTCTTGAATTATTCGTGGAAGTTCAGGGAAGGTTTAAAAGGTGAGAAAATTTTGTTTTTCCTTTGATGTGTCCCCTTGATGTGTCTTTTATTTATCGATTGAGGCACTACGAAGTCTGCCGGGTCAGCTAGTCATCTATATAATACTAGCTGCGACCGTAGTTTCGCTCCCAACAAAATGCAATTTTATATTAAAACACAAAAGCCATAATACGATTCAGAAAGCTAAATACGTGAGGTAGCTTAAAGTGAACATACAGACACACATATATCTCACATATCATATTCAATTGCATATAAATTCGATTATTCTGCGGACGTCCTAAACGTGTTTCATTTTTCCATCACAAAATAATATTAGCTCTATTTTTACGCTATATTTTTGAACCCAATCAACTACAAATCTTCAAATTATTATTATTATTATTTATTTTTAATTTTTTTATTGCATAGATGGGTGGACGAGCTCACAGCCCACCTGGTGTTAAGTGGTTACTACAGCCCATGGACATCTACAACGTAAATGCGCCACCCACCTTGAGATATAAGTTCTAAGATCTCAGTATAGTTACAACGGCTGCCCCGCCCTTCAAACTGAAACGCATTACTGCTTCACGGCAGAAATAGGCAGGGTGGTGATACCTACCCGCGCGGACCCACAAGAGGTCCTACCACCAGTAAAAATATATATAATAAAAGCTTTATTTTTACGCTATTTTTCTGGAACATTAATTAACGACAAATCTTCAAATTTATTTTGTATAAGCATAATGCGATAAATAAGCTCTTATGGCCACTTCTTGTCGGGCGGGCCTTGTCTAGCTGTGTACGCAAATAGATAACAGTTACCTACCTGGTGTCCTTTGTATTTGATGAGTTCTTTCAGTCGATCCACAACGAAGAAGCAGCCGTCATCATCGTAGTATCCGATGTCTCCAGTATTTAGATACCCTTCATCGTCAGTTATTTCAGCAGTTGCTTTTTTGTTATTTGCATAGCCTTTCATTATAACGGGTCCTTTGAAGCAAATTTCACCTTCGCAATACGGTCCCAATCTTTCACGGGTTTCTATATTTACCACCTTGAATTTTTACAAAAGCTTTTATCACTGAAAACTCTTTGTACAATAATGTTTAAATAGCGTTAAGTTACTAAATATTTGACTTGTTCTATTAACTTACAATATCAATAACATGTCTACCTTTTTTTGTTGTTAGATATTGTATTAAACTAGCTCACTGCTCGACTGGTATTAACTGGTAGCCGGAGCTTTTTTTAAATTTTTTATTGCTTATATGGGTGGACAAACTTACGGCCCACCTGGTGTTAAATGGTTACGGGAGCCCATAGACATCTACAGCGTAAATGCCGCAACACACCTTGAGACATGAGTTGTAAGGTCTCAGTTTTGACAGTACAACAGCTGCCCCGCCTTTCAAACCGAAACGCATTACTGCTTCACGGCAGGGTGGTGGTACCTACCCGTGCGGACTCACAATATGTCCTAACACCAGTAAAAAATATCCATGTCCATAGACATCAACAACATGAACGCTGCCAGTGCTGCCACCCGCCTAGAGACTTATGCTTCAATTGTATAGTAAATATGTAAGTTTTATTTTGCGGGTTTCATTTGTATTAATTACACAATATTATTTCATCAACATCATTCATCGTAGAAGCTAATCTTACTTTCCGATTCCTTCCTCCTTCCAATTCTATTAATTCAATAAATTTCTCATAATTATCTTATAATTCTGAATATCTTAAAATATGAACTATGCTATCTCGTAATGTGCTTATGATAAGCACATTGAAAGCCACAGATTAGTATCACTACTATTTGACTTAGGTTTTATGTATCGATGCAATTCATGTTTCAATCGTATGTAGGTATATCTCAAGGTGCACAGTCATATATACTTTGTAGTGTCCCTGAACTCTGATAGCTAAAACAGAAATCCTAAGTCGTGATTCAAACTACAATCAAAATCTGTTATAACGACATCGAAGGGACTGCTCATATTCAGTCGTAAAAACCGATAGCCGTAACAACCGGACCGTGTTGAAGTCATGGTCCAGACGGCTGGCTGATCCTTCGGCTGGTCGTAGGACCGTCGAGGCGATTCGCCCGGTCCTTGTGGATTGGGTGAATCGTGACAGAGGACGCCTCACTTTCCGGCTCACGCAGGTGCTCACTGGACATGGTTGTTTCAGTGAGTTCCTGCACCGGATCACAGTCGAGCCGACGGCAGAGTGCCACCATTGTGGTTGCGACTTGGACACGGCAGAGCATACGCTCATCGCCTGCCCCGCATGGGAGGGGTGGCGCCGTGTCCTCGTCGCAAAAATAGGAACCGACTCGTCGTTGCCGAGTGTTGTGGCATCGATGCTCGGCGACAACGAGTCGTGGAAGGCGATGCTCGACTTCTGCGAGTGCACCATCTCGCAGAAGGAGGCGGCGGGGCGCGTGAGAGACGCACAATCCCGCCGCCGTCGAGCGGGGGCCAGGGAGGCGGATCTAGCCCAAGCCCTGGCCCTCTAAGTGTTTCGGGTCCCCCTCACATGTCGGTCTGGGGACCGGCAAGGGGGGGGCTAAGAAGACGACGTGCAAGCTGCTCTGCACGCGTTTTACGCAAGAGCATCCGGGTGATGGAAGGCCGGCTATCCTCGACCCACGCTGGTTTTGGCCCAGCGGGGTATTCCGTAGGGTAACCCACTCTAACCGGCGCCATCTAGGCGGGCTTCGGACAGTCTGCCGACCGAGAGGGCTGGTGGTCGTGGCGCCGACGACCGCCAGTCCGGCGTCCCGAGGGGGAGGGTGATGGGAGAGATGTGCTCCGCACTAAACGCTTCACTTTCCCCCCTTTGCCTTGTCATGAGTTCTGTCTCATGCGAGGTTTGGACGTTGGTTGTTGAGCGACAGGAGGTTTTAGTCAGTTCGACTCTGACATACCCCGCCCAGTATCCCCAGAAAAGGGCGGAAACCCGGCGATTTCCTCCTGACCAAAAAAAAAAAAGCCGTAACAACCGGTGATGTTTAATATGTATCGTGCAAGTACAAACAAATCGATAGGGAATTATTGGAAAAATATATTTATTCAACTATGTACATTTTGTTTATTACACATAAGTACAATGCATATTATTTTTCTGTGAGCATAAAATCTGTAATTTTGGTCTGTTTGGAACACTTCTGTTGTGCATAGATATTATGTAATTCGCGTTGGATTTTAATTAACGTATAATCATAATTGCTGTGGATGTGTTCATTAAAAAGAACAATCTTTCTTAATATACTAACAGCATCGATACCATCATTCAAAGTTGGTACAGTAACTGCATGCACGTGTTTTGTTTCTAAGAATTAGAAAAGACCCTACACTAAACTAAATCCTATTGTTTTCTTTCCTGATTTTAATAGCCATTGAAGACAAATGTGGATACCTATTCAAGTTGTTTACAATACAGCTTAGCCGGTCGTTCTAACAGATCTAATTCTCCGAAATATTAGTTAAATGTGGTCGTTTTATGAGGTATGTCGTTATTAGCAATGTCGTATAAATCAATGTTTTTAATAAGGCGGTCATATAGCATTCAGCCGGGACCTTTGTTCTAGGTTATTAAAACCGACATGTTGTTCTAAACGATGTCGCAGTAAACGGTTTTGACGTACGTTAATATCCAAATATTTTTTTCGTATTTTTCATGTTTTGCACTACTGATATTGCCGTCGAGTATTTCTAGATCTTAGTAATTCCTGGGTTTTTATCATCATACATTTTAGATCTCTTTGTTATCAGCTTTGTTTGTGGCCTTTAAGGATTTTAGTAGGTCTGTCCAACGCGCGAGTGTGCATCGAGATTTTCATATTAGCAAAGTAATAAGCGAAAAATCATAAAAGCGCAGTGGGTACCTTGGCACGAATGCCCGGTAGAACATAACCCCCACTGCCAGACTTGCGCACAACATCATCTTTGTTTATATCTTTTGTCGCCGCGAGAGAAGTCTCCGTCATACCGTATCCTTGGAAAATTCCTTCACAGTTTGGCAATCTGTAAATTATAAATTTAAAATGGCCATTAGTTACGATTCTCTAAGTTGACTGTTAATAATATTAAAAATAGATATTGGTCTGTATAACTGAATCCCCAGGTCGTGCTTGAAAAAAGACATACTCTACTTTTCGAAGATTCAAAATGAGATCTCTTCATGGTAATATTAAATATATATGTTAAACCGAGAACAAGAAAGTCTTCATTGTCTTACACTCATTTAATACTGCATTATTTTGGAATGAAATGGAGTCCAATATATAATACTATTTAGTATTTATTATTCGTACCTTTTCAGAGTTTCATTAATAGTTTCCGAATTAAGAGGAGCGGCACCACACCATATTTTGTTAACTGAAGATAAATCAAATTTTCCTACAATTGGAGCCTTCGCTAAAAACACGACTATAGGCGGAACAACTAATAAAACATTGACCTACAAGAAAAGATAATTTTTAACATTAATTCAAATTAAATATTAAATACTCTCACTTTTCATAGCTGGTTTTTTACCAATATAAATTGGACAGCTTTGAAAAAGAGAATTTAAATAAGGCATCAATCAGATTGAAAACTTATGGTCTATAAGGCACGCACGGGTAAGTACTAAATTTTTGCCTATTTATGTTACGAAGCAGCATGCATTTCGGGTTCACAAGAGTTAAACAATGCAATCAAAACTGCGATCTGCCACTCATCCATGTGATACTGTCCCTTTAATTTTCACCTTAAAGATAATAAATTTAACAATCGAATTGGTGATAAGACGCTCTGCATGTGCAGAGTTGAAATTAATTGTTTGTGAATTGATAGTTTGACGGGCATAATTGTATGAAATACATACTAGAAATTTATCGTCGATCTTGCAATAGCATCACGTAAGTATTAAAGGAAATTCATTTTCTTTAATATGTATACTATAATATAATATAAAGGCAAAAAAATATTAAGTCATAGCTTTCAATGATAATTTCAAAGATGCAATCGAAAAAAGACAAAATTTTAAACGTGTTTGTTAATAAAAACTGGAGCACAATCTGAGGCTATTATAGAAGTTCGTAGACCACTCTTCACGACGCTATTTATTCTACATAGTCCGTATTCCCCTTCATAATATTAAAATTATGAAATACCTTTAAGTTCAATCGACTAGACCGTCATTATATTCATATAAAAGTGGGCAGAATTGATAGAAATTAGCAGCAAATACCCAACGTGAGTGTCATGACACCTTTTTGTTTCAAGGAAAGAACAAAATCATAGTTGTCAAAATAAGATTTGTAATTTACCTTATAATCTTGAATACACTTCAAGTACTGCAAAGGATTAAAACCAGACAAATAAACCGAAGTATTCTTTAAAAGTACATTATTTATAGTTGACATCAATCCATACGCATGATACCATGGCACGATGGTAAGCAAAGTGTAACAACTTTTATCAACAACATTCAATTCACCGTGCCTGAAATAGATAGAAATTGAAAGAAACATTTATATTAAATATTCATAACTTTCGAAATTGTAATTAATATACATTATATAATAAATAATAGTTTAAAAAAACTAACAAAATACGCTTTTATAGAAAACCCAACTAAGAAATAGAAAATAAATTTTAGTAAATTTAAAATAGTGTAAGAAAAAATTATTTTATTGTAAAAAAGCGTGGGGATATTCCAATATGCTGTTTTAAAATATATACATTATTATAATCTTCTCAGGATATTCTTTTCAGCATATTATCAAAATAACCCTTCTACTCATATCTGCTCATAAAATATTTATAATTACTGATACCATTTTTACACTATTTTTAATTCAAATTTATTAAAATTTATTTTCTATTTTTTAGTTGGATTTTCTATAAAAGCGTATTTTGTTAGTTTTTTTAAACTCTTGTTTCAAATTCAAATTCAAAATCATTTATTTCAACTTGGATGTCAGCATAACACACTTGATGAATGTCAAAATATAAATGAAAATGTTAACTCTACCACCAGTTCCCTAAAAAAAGCCACAGTCCTGAGAAGAACCGGCGAAACAAACTCAGCGTGCTTTTTTTTTTCTCAATTTTTTTTTTTTTTTTTTAATAAGTAAAAATATTTACAGTATACGAAAAGAGAAGTCAAAAAATACAATTCAAATAAATAATAGTAATAATAAAAATGAAAAGGCCAGGAGCGAACGCCTCATTCCCGCATTCCCGCGTAGTGCCATCTAATAAAACATCATTAACTGTATAATATGCCTTGTTGCACAAACGTTCCTTGACAGTTTTCGTAAATCTATGAACAGGTAGTAGTTGAACGTTTTGTGGGATCTTGTTGAAAAGTTGTACACCCAGCCCCCTAAAAGAGTTGCTTATTTTCTTAATTCGAGCTGCCGGCAACGCATTTATTTTTCATTTTTTAGGTGAATTTCAAATTTTTTTTTAATATTGAATTGTCATCGGTCCTTCAACCAAATTTCGAGTTAATCCGACGTTTTGAAGGGGGTCAACTTCATGTTCAAAGATTCCGTTACAAACATACACACGTCTGAAGCTAATAAAAGCGTATTAAAATCCAATAATTACCAGCTAAAGGGTAATATAACATAGGCATGGCATAAATCGTATTTATTATTATTTATTAACACTAACTTTCATCAAACTTACTCAAAAACTTCTGAAGTATACAAAGCGTTGAGATGTGTTAGCATTACTCCTTTAGGCAGACCAGTTGTGCCTGAAGAATATAGAATGAATGCTGTGTCATCGCCACGGGCCTCTAGTGCCGGCTCGTACATATTAGGATCGGTTGGCAGCAATAACGAGTTGAATGTCTGGATTCCCCGCTCCACTGGACTGCCGTTCAATTGTACAAAATTTTTGATGAAGGGTAGTGATTTGAAAACACCTAAATTTCTTTTGAATGCTATTTCAGAACCAAATATCATACTTGGTTTTGATATGTTCAAAACGTGATTGATTTCATCTGCAAAATAATTTTATTGAATAAAATCTAAATAAAACAACTAAAGAAAAATATAATTTATAAATTTAAAAAACTGCTATACATTATTTTTACCTTCCGAGTACATTACATTCAATGTTGTAACAGTGGCACCACAGCAAATAGTGCTCAAGATACCTATAAAGAATTCATTTATATTTTCGCCACAGAATGCTATGACATCTCCACGCTTCACCCCAATTTTTTTCATTCCGGTTGCAGCGTTAACGGTTTCTTGGAGTATTTCTTTAAATGTTGTTTTGTTTCCTGTTTCACCGTTAATCTATAATTCAAATGTGAAAAGAAAATAAGATAAACGTATAGTAAAATAGTTAAAAATATCTACGTACTACGCTAGTTTACAGACTAGAACTGAAATTCAAATTGAGTAGAAAATAATATTGTACATATTCACAATTTAGTTTATTTTTTTGCAAGGAAGGATTACTGGTGGCCCGGTAGCCTTTCCAGTTTCACCAGGACAGGTGGGTGAGCAAAGACTCAGCGAGGAATGGTGGGGTCGTCTAACAGCTGCCCGGGCGCCTTCATAGGAAACCTAACAATTCAAGAAAAGCTGCTTCGCGAATTAATCTACTACCGGATCGAAATCACGACCCGCTGAGTGATCCGGCGAGAAACTCGGGGGCTGATGCATGGGTTAGGTTGCACATCGAACACTGCGGAATTCAACGAGTACGGTTTTCACGGTCCCTAAGCCTGCTCCTAGTGTTAGAGCTAAAGGCGTCTAATGCAAGAGTTATTGGATCTGATGGATCCGTAAGGATGTGTCTTGAGCGTCGATGTCTACTGGCTGCTGCGCGAGCATGAATTAGCGAGTAGCCAGTGGCAGCAACAATAATGCGATTATAATGACGCATAGCCTTATGGAAGTACCGTTCTGACGTTGACTTCAGCTGTTTTCCGATCGATTCAAGACCCAAGTTGTCATGTATGTCGACGTTTCTTACGAACCATGGTGCTTCACCGATTATCTGGAAAAACATGATTGAAGGGTTTGGAGGGCGTCTATGTGGGTGCAGGGCGCGTAAACGAACACCACACTCGCGTATGTCATGACGGGTCTTATGCAAGTTTGTAATGTGTTATTCCGAAGGGACAAGTTGTATTATAAGAAAGGTTCAATCTAAAATCTAAAACCACCTCCTTACTTTACTGCTACAAGACCTAGCGGCAAGCACGATACAGCAAATATTCAAGGGAATCCGATATACTAGTGTGTATGTGAACGAAACATAATTTGTTGATCTCACTGAAGTCGAGATATATTTCCAGTGTACTCTCTATATATATGTAAATGTAAATTGCAAGGCATTATCTCTTCTTTCCGTCGTCTGCCCATCGTTTACACACGAGGCGCATTTGTAGCACGCTATGATAAATGATATAAACATTTCAAGATACGTCATTCCATCAAAGGTGCGGGTTGTGGTCAAGTCACGTGTAGTGGGTGATTTATTTTCTACTAGCTGACCCGGCAGATTTCGTAGTGCCTCAATCGATAAATAAAAAACCTAAACTTTCTTCTTCTTCTGTTTGTTTTTGGCTCGCGCGGCTTGCGCATTTGCCACAAAGCAAAATAAAAGCTTGCAAACTACGTAATAAAAAAATTTTTTTTTTTTTTAACGGCTTCGCAAGGGAGTTATTAGGAAAGTTAGAGAATATATGAAAATACATATATAAATAAGATTAAATTAAATATGTACATCATTAGATAATATAAATAAAGACAATAAACTGTATACATTAGGAGAATTCGTAGATAAAAGACACATAATGGAAGTAGGAAAAGGAATACGTAATGAAATCAAATTTAAATAGAAAGAAGAGCAATCATTTAGAGAGCAAGAAAAGAAAATGTGATTAACGTCACAGACTTCAGCACCGCAATCACAGGCTGGACTATCAACAATTTTGAATTTAAAAAGATGGGCTGGAGTGGAAACATGTCCCAATCGCATGCGAATGAGACATGTTGTTACACGTTTAGCGAAATGAATTTTGAAAAACCACGGCTTTGAGGGTATTGCGGGTTGAATAGTACTATAAGATTTCCCTTTTGACTGGCTTGATTCAGTCCAGCTACTCTGCCAACTAGAATGAAGGAAATCTTGAGACAAGTTCACCAAATCACATGTATAATTTTTAAAAGGGAAAACATCCCCACTAGTTATAGCTTCCTTGGCTAAGGTATCAGCTATTTCATTACCTTTAATTCCACAATGACTTGGAATCCAAGCAAAGCTGATCTTTAAATTGAGATTCATGCACTGAAAAATTATATTTCTTATTTCTAGGATTACGGGATTCGAATTACGAGATTTAAATGGGAATCTCATTATAGCCTGCAGAGCGCTCTTAGAAAAAACTATCAGAAAAAACTATTGTTTGGTTCAATTTAGATAGTAAAATGTATTCTACAGCTTTTAATAAACCCACACATTCACCCGTAAATACAGATGTTTCTTTAGGGAACTTCACTTTTTGAACAATCTTGTATTGGGGATGATATACACCAATACCAACACAACTGTTTTTTATTTTAGATGCATCGGTGAAAATAGAATGATATCCTTGCCAGTTTTCGTTCACAAGGGATTTGAATTCAGAATTAGATTGATGACGATTTGAACTAAGGAAATTTAAATTAACATTCGGATTCAAAATTAAAGAGTCATAACTAAAACAAAATAGAGGAAGATAATTAGAACAGTGGGTAGGAGACTCTAATGATAAGAATTTTCTATAGCTTACTACAAGAAGGGGAGGCTGCTTATGTTTCCAATATGGAGATGTGTTTATATGTTCACAAAGATAATTCAACTTTGATCTCAATGGGTGATTAGAAAATTGAAACGAACGGAATAGATATCTATCCAATAAATATTGTCTGCGTAAATACAGAGGCGGGTCATTACATTCTACTTGTAAAGCATTTATGGGGCTTGACTTCATAGCACCGCATACAATTCTTAAAGATTTTGACTGTATTAAATCAAGTTTTTTAAAGGCAGAAATATTGCCAGGCTCTAAAATAAAAGTACCGTAATCAAGAATACTCCTAATCAATGCATTGTAAAGTAGCTTTAGACAAAATGGGTGAGCACCCCACCAAACGCCCGAAAGGCAACGCAAAATGTTCAAGCTGCGTTCACATTTCGAAACTACGTAATTACAATGAGGAATGCCTGTGAGTTTTGAGTCCAAAACAACACCAAGAAATTTTACTTCTTTTTTTACAGGGATTTTAAGGTTCTCATAAAAAAACATTAGGTTCTGCTGGACGTCGCATTCGACTAAAAAGAACAACACTACTTTTGGACGCAGACAAATCCAAACCATTACTATCCAGCCATTTTAAAAAAGGCACAAATTAGATGTTATAGCTACACTAGCTTCTTGTACTGACTGACTGGCATTATATAAAAGTAAATCATCAGCATATTGCAAAACACTTATACTACCATTAAAAGAAGATTCCAAGTCGTGGGTATAAATATTGTAGAGAATAGGACTCAATACTGAGCCTTGAGGAAGGCCTTTAGTCAAGATCCTAGAAACTACAGAGTTATCATCGACCGTTAAAGATAAAGATCTATCAAGGAGTAAATTAATGATAATGTTAATAAGTAACGGAGGTGTTTTAATGATAAGCAACTTATGTTTAAGTACAGAAATTACAACATTGTCATATGCTGACTGTATATCTAAAAAAGCAGAAAGGATTGATTTATTTTCGCTAAAAGCAAGTCTAATATCCGTAGTAAATATACTGATACCATCAAGCGCACTCTTCCCTCGCTTAAAGCCATATTGACTTTCAGCCAATAAGCAATTACTTTCGACAAAGAATTCAAGTCGATTTTTTACTAATTGTTCAATTATTTTCAATAAAACTGATAAAAGAGCAATTGGCATGATAGTGCGTTATCAGACGGTTTATTCGGTTTTAAAATTGGAATAATTATTTGTTCTTTCCAAAACATTGGAACAGAGCCGGAAACCATAATATGATTAATAATGTCTAAAAAATAAGTTTTCGCATTGTCAGTCAAATTTGAGAGAAAAGAATAAGGAATACCGTCCGGCCCCGGAGCTGAGTCCCGAACAACCGAGAGAACACCCTGCAGCTCGTTAAAGGAGAAAAGAGAATTCAATTCTGAGTAATCTGATATTGGAAGAGGAATGTTGTGAAATTGTACTGAAGGAGGAGATAACTTACTTAAAAACTCATTTGCTATAGTGTNTAAGAATAAGCAATTTCGCTGGATTTCTTAATACTTATCGGATTACCAAAATTATAAAGCTACTAAAGTAGAAAAAATAGTTCTCGTCTCAACACTGGTTACTGTGTTTTCGTGTTTTCTTCTTCTTCTGCTTGATTTTGGCTCGCGCGGCTTGCGCATTTGCCACAAAGCAAAATAAAAGCTTGGGATTTTTAACGGATTCGCAAGGGAGTGATTAGGAAAGTTAGAGAATATATGAAAATACATATATAAATAAGATTAAATTATATATGTACATCATTAGATAATATAAATAAAGACAATAAACTGTATACATTAGGAGAATTCGTAGATAAAAGACACATAATGGAAGTAGGAAAAGGAATACGTAATGAAATCAAATTTAAATAGAAAGAAGAGCAATCATTTAGAGAGCAAGAAAAGAAAATGTGATTAACGTCACAGACCTCAGCACCGCAATCACAGGCTGGACTATCAACAATTTTGAATTTAAATAGATGGGCTGGAGTGGAAACATGTCCCAATCGCATGCGAATGAGACATGTTGTTACACGTTTAGCGAAATGAATTTTGAAAAACCACGGCTTTGAGGGTATTGCGGGTTGAATAGTACTATAAGATTTCCTTTTTGACTGGCTTGATTCAGTCCAGCTACTCTGCCAACTAGAATGAAGGAAATCTTGAGACAAGTTCACCAAATCACATGTATAATTTTTAAAAGGGAAAACATCCCCACAAGTTATAGCTTCCTTGGCCAAGGTATCAGCTATTTCATTACCTTTAATTCCACAATGACTTGGAATCCAAGCAAAGCTGATCTTTAAATTGAGATTCATGCACTGAAAAATTATATTTCTTATTTCTAGGTTTACGGGATTCGAATTACGAGATTTAAATGGGAATCTCATTATAGCCTGCAGAGCGCTCTTAGAATCAGAAAAAACTATTGTTTGGTTCAATTTAGATAGTAAAATGTATTCTACAGCTTTTAATAAGCCCACACATTCACCCGTAAATACAGATGTTTCTTTAGGGAACTTCACTTTTTGAACAATCTTGTATTGGGGATGATATACACCAATACCAACACAACTGTTTTTTATTTTAGATGCATCGGTGAAAATAGAATGATATCCTTGCCAGTTTTCGTTCACAAGGGATTTGAATTCAGAATTAGATTGATGACGATTTGAACTAAGGAAATTTAAATTAACATTCGGATTCAAAATTAAAGAGTCATAACTAAAACAAAATAGAGGAAGATAATTAGAACAGTGGGTAGGAGACTCAGGCTGCTTATGTTTCCAATATGGAGATGTGTTTATATGTTCACAAAGATAATTCAACTTTGATCTCAATGGGTGATTAGAAAATTGAAACGAACGGAATAGATATCTATCCGATAAATATTGTCTGCGTAAATACAGAGGCGGGTCATTACATTCTACTTGTAAAGCATTTATGGGGCTTGACTTCATAGCACCGCATACAATTCTTAAAGATTTTGACTGTATTAAATCAAGTTTTTTAAAGGCAGAAATATTGCCAGGCTCTAAAATAAAAGTACCGTAATCAAGAACACTTCTAATCAATGCATTGTAAAGTAGCTTTAGACAAAATGGGTGAGCACCCCACCAAACGCCCGAAAGACAACGCAAAATGTTCAAGCTGCGTTCACATTTCGAAACTACGTAATTACAATGAGGAATGCCTGTGAGTTTTGAGTCCAAAACAACACCAAGAAATTTTACTTCTTTTTTACAGGGATTTTAAGGTTCTCATAAAAAACATTAGGTTCTGCTGGACGTCGCATTCGACTAAAAAGAACAACACTACTTTTGGACGCAGACAAATCCAAACCATTACTATCCAGCCATTTTAAAAAAAGGCACAAATTAGATGTTATAGCTACACTAGCTTCTTGTACTGACTGACTGGCATTATATAAAAGTAAATCATCAGCATATTGCAAAACACTTCCAAGTCGTGGGTATAAATATTGTAGAGAATAGGACTCAATACTGAGCCTTGAGGAAGGCCCTTAGTCAAGATCCTAGAAACTACAGAGTTATCATCGACCGTTAAAGATAAAGATCTATCAAGGAGTAAATTAATGATAATATTAATAAGTAACGGAGGTGTTTTAATGATAAGCAACTTATGTTTAAGTACAGAAATTACAACATTGTCATATGCTGACTGTATATCTAAAAAAGCAGAAAGGATTGATTTATTTTCGCTAAAAGCAAGTCTAATATCCGTAGTAAATATACTGATACCATCAAGCGCACTCTTCCCTCGCCTAAAGCCATATTGACTTTCAGCCAATAAGCAATTACTTTCGACAAAGAATTCAAGTCGATTTTTTACTAAATGTTCAATTATTTTCAATAAAACTGATGAAAGAGCAATTGGCATGATAGTGCGTTATCAGACGGTTTATTCGGTTTTAAAATTGGAATAATTATTTGTTCTTTCCAAAACATTGGAACAGAACCGGAAACCATAATATGATTAATAATGTCTAAAAAATAAGTTTTCGCATTGTCAGTCAAATTTGAGAGAAAAGAATAAGGAATACCGTCCGGCCCCGGAGCTGAGTCCCGAACAACCGAGAGAACACCCTGCAGCTCGTTAAAGGAGAAAAGAGAATTCAATTCTGAGTAATCTGATATTGGAAGAGGAATGTTGGGAAATTGTACTGAAGGAGGAGATAACTTACTTAAAAACTCATTTGCTATAGTGTAAGGAAGTACAGTAGATTTAGATTCTTTGTAAAGCGATCTAAACCTATGGATTTTCTGCCAAACAGCACTAGGCTGAATATCAGGCGAAGTTTCAGAACAAAACTTTCTCCAGCTGTCAAACTTTTTTTTCTTAAAAAGTTTACGGGTCTCAGTGATAGATAGATTTTGAGAGTAAATCGAAATTTTCAAAACTAGTATATGCTAAATAATTCATTTCAGCTTCCTTTCTACTTTTAATGGCCTCAGAACATTCATTGTCCCACCAAGGTGGGGAGGGGATTTTCCCCTTAGAGACCCTCTTAACTGGAAATGATTCATCCGCTGCTTCAATCAATATTTGAGTGAAGCTGTCAGCAGAACAGTAATCAGACTGCATCTGGTTAATTTTCATATCTACATTTTGTCTAAATACATCCCAGTCGTTGTTTCTGATACTATATTTCATTCGAGGTTTTTGAGTATTCGTATTAATATTTTTAAAAGGAAAATTTATTATAATAGGGTAATGATCACTACCAAGCGTCGACGAGAAGGTAGACCAGTTAAGAGAGGAAGCTAAATTAGCCGAACAAATAGACAGATCTAGAACATTTGAACTCGCTCTAGAACGTGGGGTGGGAGACCCAGAATTCAAAACACATAAATTATGGTAATCAATAATTTCCAGTAATTCACTACCATAGTAATTATTAGATGGGCTGCCCCAAGACATGTGACTGCAGTTGAAGTCACCCATTAGGAGGAAAGGTTGAGGTAGATGAGAGAGAATAGAATAAACTTCATGAAGAGTAGCTAAGGAAGGGTAAGGGATGTATATAGAAGCATAACAGATATTATTAACTTTAACTGCAGTAATAGAAAAAGAATCACTATGTAAAGGGACAGAAATTATTGAAAAAGGAAGATGAGACTTAATGAGTATGCCTACAACAGCATACCCATCTGACCTGTCTTCTCTTACAATAGAGAAGCCAGGAATTTTAAATGGAAAACCTTGCTTAAGCCAGGTTTCTTGAAGACAAACAATGATGGGATCTAATTTATTTATCAAATAAATTAGATCAGGTTTTTTGTTGACAACGCTGCGGCAATTCCAATGAACCACCTTGGCCATGGTTATTAATAATGTTATTTAGAATATCAAAAATAGGGGCAACGTTGGATGGTGAAGAAGACGAAGAAGATGTAAAATTGTTAAACTGTGAAAGTAATTTTATCAGTAAATTAATAATATCTGCTATAGATTGAGTATTCATTTCGGGATCCAAAGCACATCCATTAAGGGCTCTGGTGGATTGTAATCTCTTATTAAAGATTCATGTGACTTTCTATCGTATCCTTTTGTGACCCTATTAGAAGGAGATTTTGGCTTTATGAAGACAGTTTTTTTATATGATCTTAGTGGTGAAGATTGATTGGGAAGGTTGTAAGAAGAATCAATCAGATTCATTTTCAAAGTAGAAGGAGAGGATACTACAGAAGAATAAGATCGATTGATAGGTGGATGTAATTTTGCAGATTCAGTATATGAAATCGAACTTTTGGCCATGGATTCTTTAATAGAGCGTTGTCTTGCATGTTCGGGGCAGCTCTTACTTATAGCTGTATGTGAACTTGATGAACAGTGTAAGCACTGAATCAAATCATCATCAACAGTACATGAATCTCCAGAGTGTTCCTGTCCACACTTAAAGCAGCGTGGCTTAGATCTACACTGGCTCTTAATATGACCATACCGGCAACAATTATAGCATTGTATGGTTGGGTAAATATATAAATCTACAGACAATGCTGTATAGCACATATATATCCTAGTTGGTAAAATTTGTCCATCAAATGTAATGACCACCGTCTCTGTATCATTAAACACAGTATTACCATCTATAGTTTTTTTAACTTTTAACCTCCTAGTTTTTAAAATTCTACTAAAAACTTACCCTATAAAGAAATATATATATACAAAAACTAAAATCTAAATATAAATAAAAGTATTTACAGCTTAAACAAACTTTCCTAATCTATTTACGCAAAAATTATCAAATTAAATTAAAACAAGAAAAAAAAAGACACCCGCCACGATCGAAGTTTCCTCGCCAAAAAAACAGCAATCACACCTTATCTGTTATCTTAAATTGTTTCGTGTTTTCAATAATCAGCTTTATCAATAATGAACTTTATGACTCTTCCCGACATCTATTGGCGAATAATAATACTATTTTTCTTAATTGAGAGCAACTAACCGCTTTAAATACACAACAAGATGGCGTTATCAAAAAAAAAAACGGTCATCATTTAGTTTCCTACTTAGAAGCGTAATATTTTAAATGTAGTAAGCGTTCGGAATTTAAGAATTTCCGAACGATTTATCTTAGATCATAAAAATCTTCTTCATAGGTACCTACATATGGAATATACCTAATAATTATTATTGAATTCCTTTTTTGTGCACAAGAAGAGTCAAATAACTTATTTTATTGCATTAAAATGTAAGATCTACAACAATTTTTTTGTCCTTGACACTCGTTTACTGTTTAGGTTAGTTATTTACATATAAAAATACAATCAATCACCAGTGCTACTGCGTCTTCTTCTTGACTGTTATCTTGTAACCTGTCTATAATATATTGTCCGAAAGACAAATGGGCGTCCACCTTAAGGACCGGTCCTCCGTAAACCACATTATTTTTAATCATTGTTACAATACAATTCTTGATATTCGATGAAAATATTTTATACACAACCACTTCTAAAGCCGCGTCACCGCGTACTGATACTGAACTGAGACTACTGACAGTACTGACTACTGATTGCACTAATTCTCTTATTACTCGTAAGTTAACATGGCAATGATTAAAACTATCTAGAATAGATTATAATATGATAAAATTCGCGGACTGTTTTTGTTAACAGTAATTGATAAACATGTATTTTAGCTCATATCCTCTTAGTAGACTGGTGGACACGTAGCTTGAAATTATCTTCGCTTGGTTTTTTTTCTGCTTTTTATAATTTATACGTAGAAACAAAATATCCCAAATTAGTGGAATTGAAATAAAAACCTTGATCTCTTCGAATAGTTGCAAGCATGGTCGGTGACTATACGGCCCACTTGTCAGTAGTTACCTAATTGTTTGTAGCCTAAGGGGCTATTCCAGCAATGCACGGACTGCTAAGTGGGCTCATGGACTCAACCTGAGAGAATTTGCTAACGCTAGCCCTAATATGAGCAGTGCTTCGCTGCCTCTACGACCAGTTCGGAATTGCGACCCAATGAGAAGAGATCCGGCGAGAGTAGTTATTTACTTTTTATTTTTTTTATTGCTTAGGTTTGTGGACGAGCCCACCTGGTATTAAGCGATAGTTATAGTGGAGGACTTTCTTCAGCGCTTCAAATTGCCCGACGATGTTTGGGAACTCCTTAGAGCCAAAAACGCCTCGATCCGCACCTATGATAGCTATCCTACCGAGGAAAATCGTATTCAAATACGTGCCCTATAACGCTTAATTTCTTAGAAGGACTCGCGCCGGTTTTAGCCATCGGAGATCCGTGGTTCGTGAGAAACGTCGGCTTACACGACGACCTGAGCCTCGAATCGATCCGAAAACACATGAAGTCATCGTCGGAACGGTACTTCGATAAAGCTATGCGTCATGACTACTCCCCGAATCCTGCTCACGCAGGAGCCAATCACCGTCGACGCCCTAGACACGTCCTTACGGATCCACCAGATTCAGTAATGCAAGAGGCATTAGACGCCTTCAGCTCTATTAAGTCCGCTGAGATTCTCGTCGGATCTTCTCAGCGAGTCGAGTTTCCGATCAGATGGTAGACTCTGCGAAGCACTGCTCTTGCTAGAGCTAATGTTAGCAACGTTTTTTTTTATTGCTTAGATGGATGGACGAGCTCACAGCCCACCTGGTGTTAAGTGGTTACTGGAGCCCATAGACATCTACAACGTAAATGCGCCACCCACCTCGAAATATAAGTTCTAAGGTCTCAGTATAGTTACAACGGCTACCCCACCCTTCGAACCGAAACGCATTACTGCTTCACGGCGGAAAATATTCGGAAAAGAACGTCCTCAAGTTAGAGTCCCATGAGCTCACCTACTCGCTCAGTGACGCTGGCATAGCTCTATAAGGCTACCATGTTGGTAGGAAAAACAAAAAAAATCGGAAGACTTACCGTAATAGTGCTAGTGTAGGAATTGGAAATGATAATATGAATAGCAGTTTTGAACAGAGTGAAGTATGCTGGATTGAAGTGAAGTGTGGTAGTTTATAGCGCTGTTTTTAAAATCTTTCCACTTGCTGCTATGGCTCCACCTTAATTGACTCCCTTTCAGCGGGCTCTTTAATGCTCTGAGATGGTGCTCCCTACTTCTACCCACCATAACTTTCTAAAAACACTAAAAAACAAATTTGATCTGGCAGCACTGCTTTTAAATTAGTCTACTATCTATGAAAATCGAAAACCTTGCCAGTTGATTTATGTCTATTATCTATGGTTGCCGTTACGTAGTAACTATTATACTAATCTGTGGTTGCCATTTGCCAATACCCATAGAGTTAGTGAAGGTACCTATAAGTCTACCAGAATCTGACGGCAAAAAAAAAGTTAAAAAAATAGCGATTTTCATATGGCAACAAAAAAAATGTCATCTGTCAAAACTGAAATTTCGAAGAATTGCTTTTGGTTTGGCTTCAAATTTCCTTTAAAAAGTGGTGAAAATGTCGAAGAAACCTCTTCGATGGCAAGCAAGAAATATTGTTTTCAATGTTTATCAAAGAATACTTGATGAACAAGGTGCAGAACAAACACAATCATCGATATTGAGCCATGTGCAAGCGTTAACTGGTTAGTAGGAATGACACGTCTTGATACTTTGGTTTATTGCATTTTCGTGTGTATTATGTATACTAAGCTTTGGTTTATTTCAGGTGTTTCTAAATACTACCATAAGACGAATTGTTGCTGAAGGCAGATCTAACAGAGGCGTATTTAGTACTCTAGGTAAAAAGAGGAAAGGTGGCAAAAAA